>JACBKR010006025.1:0-15016 GCA_014218235.1 Colocasia esculenta | reverse complement strand
CACATGCACAAGTGAACCTCTCCACTCCCAGTAAATGCTAAAACGAATACTAGCCACCCACCCCAGACCCGGCAACATATCCATCTCAATCAATATCCAAGCCCATGCAGCTAGCTCTAGTGCTCTTCTTGTTCCACATAGAAAGGTGTGATTCCCAGAGCCATGTGATCATGTGAACCGCGTGGTAGGGAACGGACAGCTGGATCAGATTGTCTTCATCCACTCTGTTCTTCGTCCATACTCTAGTTTAGAAACCCCATGGAGGTCCTCGCCAACCGGAAATTAACAAAAGGAGAGATCAGTATGATGGAAAAATAAAAATAAAAAATAAAGGTGGAAGAAGAAATAGAAACCTTGGATATATGACAATATAGAGAAAGATTTTATGCATTTTTAAAAAATACACAAGTACAAGATATATGGGTAAAAAATTCATGTGGTACCATTCACATGGGCTGTTTGCCCATATACATTTTTCAAAAATGTATTAAATCTTTCTCGACAATATATATCTAGCTAGGACGGAAAGAGAAGATATTAACAGGCTATATATTTGTTAATATATCATATAATTACTCATGATGGATATAATCTTAAACCATATTATGTTTGTTCTCGTGCGGAGAAAGAAGCTCATTAAGATTAAAGAAACCAGGTGCCACATGAAGCATTCGACTGGTCTTTGTGCTTGCAGTTGGTGCAGTATGCTATGAACTTGAGGGGTAAACGCGTATATTAAGTTTATATTAATCCAAGGTGCAAGAACACTGCAACACCAACTTTAAATTGAAGAGCTTTATGGACTCCGGTCTCTACACTTGGTCTTTGAAAACTGTGGAGAGAGTGAAAGATGAGCGAGATGAGGGAAGCCCTTGGGCATGGAGACCCTCTTTTTCACACCATGAGCGAAAAGCTCCAGCTCTATGGGGAGGAGGGCGTAGGTATCCAGATGACGAGCCGTCCTCCATCTATCGAGTTCCTTCGAGTACTTGGAAGTTGACCCCGGTGCCTATGAGCCACAGGTCGTCTCCATCGGCCATACCACCGCCAAAATCCTAAGCTAACACGCCATGGAAGATCACAAATGGAGGTACATGCGCAACCTGCTCCGACGCAGAACTCAAAGCAACTTCAGCTTGGTGTTGAAACTATGTATCGAGAAGGTCAAGCAATCAGAGGCACGGGCTCGGAGCTGCTACAAGGTACCTTTCTACATCAGCAACTACGATTTTGTGATGATGTTGGTCCTCGATGGCTGTTTCATCTTAGAGCTGTTCCACACATGTTTCTACGGGGCAATGGAGGACGATCTGATATATGCCATCCCTTGGATTTTTCCCGCAATATGGAGAGATCTCCTCAAGCTCGAGAACCAGATTCCTTCTTCATCCTCTAGACCTTTCACTGTTAATATTAATGTTACAACAGAGCTTACAAATTTGTCCCTTAAGGAACTCGCTTTCAGCTTCCTCGAGGCCGGGCCTCTCAAAATTGTGGACCCCTTCGAAGAGGAAGAGGCCTGCCATCTGAACCCCGTGGAGAGGAAAAGATCTATCATCTACTCCACTTGTATCACATACTTCTACAGCCCACTGTCGACGCATGGACCGGCAAGCCCTCCACCTGTTCATCCATGAAGTCCGTAATCTTCGAGAAGATGAACAGTTGGATGCCACATATTCTGCGGAAACCATCCCTACCAAAGGTCGTGAGAGGACCTGATAACATGATCCCTTGCATCGTCGAGCTCCGGGAGGCTGGGATCAAGTTCAGGAGAAAGCAGGGAGCGAAGACTGTCCTGAACGTGGCCTTCACAGATGGTGTCCTGCATATTCCCTGTCTGTCCGTTGAGGACAACACCAACTCTGTCTTCCGCAACCTCTTATAGCCTTCGAGCAGTTTTGCCCCAACAACTGGCATTACATCACCACCTACACTACCTTCTTAGACTGCATCGTGAATACCGCCAAAGACGTCACCATACTTCAGCAGTACAACGTCATTGAGAACATGCTGGGTAGTGAGGAGGAGTTGGCCTTGCTCATCAACCAGCTTGGCAAGGACGTGACCGTCTGTCCAGCTGGGTAGTGTTTAGAGAGGTGAACGAGTACTGTGGAATCCAAATGGCACAAACATCGTGCGTCCTGCATGCGTGACTACTTCGGCACCCCGTGGTCGATGCTTTCAGTCTTTGCAGCCGTTGCTCTCCTTCTTATGACCTTGATCCAGGTCATTGTTGCTAGCTATACTTTCCTACCAAAAAAAGTAAAAAGTTCTAGGGGTATATGTTGTAACTTTCTGCAGGTCTTCCCCCTTGTTTAGTTTACTCTCTATATACCCATGAAACTAGGCTATCAATGAACGAAGTTGGACTAGATCCTGAAACAATTCGAATGATCGCATGTGAGACCATGCATGGGAGGTCGGACCAGCAGGTCGTAGATCGCATGAGGCCTCGACGGCCAAATAAGGTGGTGAAATTCTGAGTACTTTCCATGTGCACGAGTAGTTATATTACCCGTCTTAAATAACATTGGTCCAATATGTGGGACGTCTGAGTTCTATTATTATTTTTCTCTCTTTTTATTTAATTATGATATAATTTTTAATATAAAAATTATTTGTCTAATGATAAATACTAATTAAGAGATGAGTACATATTGAAGTTATGTAGCACCCGTTATTTATAACTCTTAAGTTACTATTTATCACCCTTAGCAATAAAAGTGATCAGGCTGCTTTGCCAGCGGAGTACTGGCTAGGTACATTGGGGTACATCATGGGTAGTCGGTCGACACATTTGGTCTCACGATCGAGTAGCTTAAATATGGAGTTTTAAGTTAAAGTGGGATAAAATGAGATAAAGTATTGGTTTAGCCACTTAGCTCTATGGGGTGAGACAAGTTCCCACTTCTGGGTAAGATAAAAAAATAGAGTTTCTAATGAGACGTTTTGATGACAATGATTACTTTTTTTTTATGTGACCTATGTAGTATAATTTACCCACTATTTACCCCGATAAATCAAACAATCTATTTTTTTATTTTCAAACTTAGGTGGATTAAATTTTAAATTTATCTACCCCTAGGTACAGTACCTTGGGGTACGATATATACTCCGTTGACAACAAGTTAAAATTTTTAAAAAAAATTAATGAAGAATGATACATGAGTTTTTAGACTTCTGTTGAGTGGAACCCACACAGATAACTTATATCCATCTAGATGTACAACTAATATTTCTCAACAAAATGGAGGTCGAAGAGCTTAGAGTCCGCCTAGTGTGCCCACAAGATCCTGCACCATGAGTAGAGTACCAAACCATCCACTTCAAATTAGATTTAAAGGCCAAGGGAGCTAGGGAATCTGATTCTCGAGCTTAAGTAATATCCAGGCCAAGCTAAGTGCGGATTGGTCATCTCTTGGCTACTGACCTTGACAAGCAGCTCCAGAAAACACCTGTCGAGCAACATTATCTTGAGAAGTTCGTGGCTTGTAAAGTTGGTAGGTTCTCATCAGCAGTATTTTCGAGTCCATGATCTCTTTTTTCTCACTTTCTCGTTGCACTCTTCCAGAAATTAGAGGAAGTTGGTCTCACTAGCTCTTCAGGTAAAGGTAATACTGTCAATTGTAAGACTGTAATGGAACTCGATATTTTGATATTTCGATTTGATTCTGATAAAAATTATCGATTTTAAAATTAAAAATTGATACCGATAGTTTATTGAAATCGGTATCAGATATTTCAATAAACTATCGAAATCAGAATCAAAATTAAAAAATAATCAAAATCGGAATCGATTATTTCAATAAATTATTCATAAATTCAAAAGATAAAATTATGATAAACACCTTAATTTATCAAAATTTCGGTTCTTATAATGTTATCAGAATCAAAATAGAATCAAAATTAATTATTCTGATTTTATTGAAATCAAAATCAAAAGTATATTTCAATTATCAAAATCGTAATCGGAACCTATGTTTTTGGTTTCGAATCCAACTCTGTTGCAGCTCTAGCACTTGTGTGCTTCCATGAGTTGCAGGTAGGGTTTTGCCGTGGCAACATGGCCCATTGAAGAGGATGCATATCTAGTTCGCGGCGGCATGGTCGACCCGTACCTTGCCTAGGCGCGGGCGAGCCCCAGGCACAGTCGGGTCACCCCCAAGCTGTCACGCCCCGACGTAGAATATCGGAGCGCGAAGGCAGTTGCAAGAAAAGGTATAGAGCGAATACTAGACATCAAACCAATGCACATTGATAATACTAAAGCAAACTTTTTCATTAATAACTTTTCAAATGTCTAGTTACAACCACTAATATCAGAGCCATTCTATAGGGCCCATTACATTGCAATAAATGGAAATAACTAACTACAACTCTAAGATGACATAATGACTCGAGGGTACTCCTGGCTTCACTCTTGGATTCCCTTCCTCGTGAGTGTATGTGTCATCCTCGGTCTCACCTGAGAACACAACATCAAATACGTAGGGTGAGCGATAACGCCCAGTAGGACTTAAATCTCAGGCTCAAGCAGGTTTAAATAATTAACGTATTTAATGGCAGAGTATCTAAAGATAGCAGGTACAAGAGAGTCAAAATATAGCATGAGATAGCACAACATGTAACAGGATAGCACAATAGCACGAGATCGAGTATAGTTTCCAAAAATAGCACAAGTATCAAGTATAACACGAATAGCAGGATGGCCATAACACAACTAGCACAAGTATAATAATAGCACGACGAGTATAGCACTTGTTTGTCATTCTAGACATCGAGAGAGATAGCACGTTTTGTGTTTTGATTGTCATATGGATAGTCGAGATAGCTAGCACTTGAGTGTAATGCCAAACACTCTGATCATTTAACTCCCATGGGCACTAGCACTTTCGGGCGCACATCCCAGGACCAGATCGGGCCCTTTATATATTGTCAGGCATTGATTATATTATTATCTTTAGACAATCAGTCAATGGCCAATATAGAGTACCAAGAATAGTAAGAGCACTAGATGAATAGACGAGATAATAGAGAGAACGTGAATAGACGAGTGAGTAGAGTATAGATGAGAGCTAGTGGACATTGCACGTAATGCGACGAGTAAACAGGCGATAGTAACAGTTGCACAACACGCGCACTTGGTGTTGGCAGTCAGGTGGAACTCACGGTCTTCCGCTGGCCATGTTATGCACAAGTCCAGAGGTCCGACATAATTCAAGGTAAGAGCGAACTCTAATAGCCGTTGGATCATATATATCGATCCTAAAGGTGTAATGGGTTTGGATCATATATATCGATCCCTAAAGTGTAATGGGTTTGGATCATATATCGATCCCTAAAGGTGTAATGGGTGTTAGGGTACAACCGGCTCGTCGACCATGTGGGAATCCATGATCAGAGGAGACTTACAGAGGCCTTGTGCAAGGGTTCACTAGTCCGGCGAAAGGAATATCCAACGGAGAGTTCACCACAAGCCAAGTAGAGTGTGTATATGAAAGTAGGCGCTCGACGTTCTAGAGGAATTCTAGAACAGTGGAGCGTCGATATTGTATATGACAATGCTAGAAACGAATACAAGTCCTTTAAAATAGGGAAATTAATATGCTTTATTGCAATAAATTACCAGATACATTATGAGATATTTTATGCCAGATTTGAGCCATATATGGATGGTTCATGTGTGTGCAGGTGTAAGAGAAATCATAGATAGAAAAGAAGTCGTAAATATGTATTTTAAAGCATTCATAAAGCTCCATTTTAAAACAGGTGTTTTTACTGCGTATGTGACTGTTAAAAAGGCGAATATTTTAGAAAGTGAGAGCAATAAAATTTTATGGGTTTTCATCAAAAATCCTGTGAACACGACGTACCCATGTAAGGGTCGCGACAGGGTCATGATGGAAGCGCGACAGGGTCCTGTACGGGTCGCGACAGGGCTGTCTGCTCAGGCGGCCAGAACGCGACGGGGTCTCCTGTCGCGTTCAGAACGTGACAAGAAGAGGTGTCGTGAGGGCTTGAGAATGCGACCTATCGGGCCGTCGCGTCCTCAGGTTCGTGGACTGAGTCTGACAGAGTTCTGCTCTGTCTTGGATTGCGGTCCAGAAAATCAGATTTTGATATAGGGTCGTTCAGAAAATCATAACTAATTGTATACACGATGAAAAATCATGAAACCAGGGGCAAATGAAACTAGACATGCGAGAGAGTACTTCCAGTAAATAGGAATTAGAGAGAGAGCATGGTTTGAACATGGTTTGAGCATGAACATTAATGAGTAACATAGAACATGACATAGAGAGCAAGACTGATTTAATTCGAGCAACATGCTCAACAAAATTAGGGCTTTTAGGGGCAAAAGATCCCTAACAACATGAAGTGTCTACAGTAAAAATTTTGTAGCATGGGGTCAAGTGTACATGGAGATATGATTCAACATGATGACTTGGGTTATCATGTTTGCAGAACTTCTAAAATCAAGAACAAAAGATTGGCTCGATGAAAAATTATGAAACAAGAGGGCTTTGTTTTCCTAGTGATTGGAACTACCTACAGACGAGTTTAATTTAATTTTGCTCGTGAGAATGCCTACCTTTGACTCGATTATCTTCTAGGGCTTAAAACTCCAAGAACGAAGGAAGAAGCTTGATGGATCTTCCTCTCCTCGATTTCTCCTCCTCCTTGGCCTCTTCTCCACGTCCAAGAACCCCTTTGCACGAGCTAGGGCCGCCATGAGGATTTAAGAGATGTATTTATATAAATACAAGTTCCTATCCTACTACTACTCAAATTCTTCTTAATTACGAGATTTTCTAACTCCACCTTTCCTCTCTTGCTTTCCAACCTCTAATTGGGTTAGGATAGTATCTAAATTCGTGCTAGACTATATGGGTAGGTTTAGGAATCCTATTCCAACTCTAATTGCCACTTTTATTGCTTTAGTAAACCCTTTCCAATAGGAGATAATTAAACTCCGAATTTAGGGTATTTTCTCTATTATTCCCCTTTTAAAATCTCTATTTAGCCACTAATTTGTAATGGGTCATATAGCAAAGCCCATACTACCTTTTCTTTTAATGGGTTTTATTAATCTCTCTTATTGATTTCCTACATCTTCCTTCACACGAAGGGAACTACAACACCCTGGATACCCCACCAGGTCTTCCTTCACCACAGAGGGAATAACACAGTAAAGATGAGCAATGAAATCAAGCCCCTAGATCAAGCTTTAACAAGCAACGATCTGAAGCAAAATAGCCCTGAGAGAAGGAGATCTAGACAATGGTTCTCTCAGAACTACACAGGCTCTCTCTCAAGATTTCTATCGCAGCACAGAGAGCTAAAGAGCTTGAGACAGATCAGTAATGAGACGCTTGGCTCTTGGATTCTCACAGAAGATTGAATTGCTAAGACTTGCTTGTAGTATTCGTTTGTAAGTCTCATACTTCTTCTGGAGCTACTATCCTGATTTTATATCTCCAATTTGAAATGTATTCGTTGAAGTAACCATTGTCTCTAGCTTTGGTAGATGTTAGACTGCTTGATACTTGGAAGCTTCCAGTCAACAGTCTTTTATCCATTTGTGTACACAAAGAGATAGGATCTTCTGGCGTCTATATGGTCCAACATTGTATGACAGAATGTCTTTAGAGCCCTGCATACATTAAATGCTAGAATAGTAGATAGCTAGGCTGTCTCTTGTTATCAGTAAACGTTGATGCGAATATTCACCAATAGTAATGCCATTTTGCTATATCTAAAAGATGCATACAGAGTAAGCATGATAATGGACGTTATCGTCTGCATGCATGCAGAGATACGTTCAGTCTACATTAAATGCAAAGGTGTCAGAAGGATATGCGGTGACGACTTTGACTATTCAATGTTTGACCAGTAGTAAATCGTTGTACATAAGAAGTCGATACATTTATGACTTATAGAATCGTTATGATCAAGTCAATTCAGCTAAATCGTTGTAAGACATAACCAAATCGTTATGTTTACTGAAGAATCATTGTGGAGAGAAAATCATGTGTTAGTGAAGAAATCGTTATGAATATAAGAAATCGTTGCATGAAGCAAATCGTTGTGTTCAATGAAGAAACGTTATGAACACTTAAGAAACGTGCATGAAGCAAATCGTTGTGTTCAATGAAGAAATCGTTATGAACACTTAAGAAATCGTTGCAATGAGCGAATCGTTACGATGACTAAAGGAATCGTTGCGATGAGCAAATCGTTACGATGACTAAAGGAATCGTTGCGATAAGCAATCGTTACGATGTCTAAAGGAATCGTTGCGATGAGCAAATCGTACGATAACGATTCCTGTTTAACTTTAAACGATGTTTCAGATTATGAAGAAATCGTTAAGGCACTTAAGAAATCGTTATGATGAAATCTTTACAGTTCTACTGAAATCGTTATACCATAAGGAAATCGATGTGGACTTAGAGAAATTTCATGATGAACTTAATATTGCTTCAGAAAGGTAATACTTACCAAATTTGCTTGATTTTCCTGTAGTATTTCCTGTGCTCAAGACTTATGAATATGTGTTAGTAATCTTTGACATGGTTTTGTTAATCACCAAAATAAATATATAACTAATTAAAATTACATGAGGACAGACTGATCATCAATTTCTACCCCGAAGGGCTGCCGAATTTTTCTGTGATTGGACTTAGCCCGCAGCCCTTCCTCTTCTCTCACTTCCTCACCTCTTACACCCTCAAGTTATGCCATTTTACTCATCCACAAGGCTGGGAACGTGAGGAGGGCGATTCCTACTCCATCCAAAGACTTTTGCACGAGCCAATGACGCATATCACGCCAGGGAGTCGCCCCCATATGGGGCTCTTTCTCTCTTCCCACTTCCTCTCCTTTCTTCATGCATTTTGCTATTCCATTTTCTAGATAGGTTGCATTTCCTTCCTTCCCACGTTTTCCATCACCCTAGGGGTTTAAAAACCACCCTAGGTTCGTTCCCCCCATGTTCCCTCCTTCTCTTTCATTTTGAATGGATACTATGCTTAACTCGTTCTAACGGGATTTCTTTCATTGTTTTCATTGTTTTGGTAGGCACCCAAGCGAAGTTTCACGAGGAGCTCTATCTTCTGGCCGCCGGAGGGCAAGAAGAAGGTCCTTCATCACTTTTCCCGCACTGCAGAGAACACGACGGACGAGGGCAATGCAACAACCGAGACACACCCTACAAGGGTGACGCGACTTCAGCCCATCGCGACGTGGTTCCACGTCGAGATATCAGTAAGTCCTCTTATTCTCTTTTCCTTTTCCTAGCTTAGTTAGCCCATGCTATTTTCATCATTAGGCAACAAGTTAGGTGGCGATCACATTCCTATTTCCATGCTTTATATTGAATACATATTTGCGTGTTTTGGGGGGTCGCACAATCCTCGTGATTACAATCTAGTCCTTCTATGAGGCTAGATTCAATTTTCTTCTTCAGAATATGAACTTGAAGCATCTGTAGAGGAAACTTCTTCATTGTCCCATGCAACTGTCATAGCTTTCCTCTTGAATTTCTTAAGCTTCTCTCTTTTCTTAGCTTCTTCTTTGATTTTTCTTATTGTTCAGTGTTCTTGAGCTTTAGGCAGTATGGTTTCAGATGTCTAGATTTCCTACATTCATAGCAGACTAGTTCATTCTTCTTTTTTCTTTCTTGAATCCTTATTGATCTATTCTTCCTCTTCTTAAGATCTTCTGAAGCTTTGACAGGACTTCATCTACATCACTGTCCTTAGAACCTGCATTTTCTGAACTAGACGAAGAAGAAGTGGAAGGAGCACCTATAACTTTGAAAGCATTAGTAATCTTTTCTTAGAGGAGCTTCCAAATAATCTTTCCATATTAATCTCATGTGCCATTAATGAACCTATAAAAATTTCAATTGCCATGGTTGTTAAATCATTTGCTCCTTCAATGGCAGTCACCTTAGGAGTCCATTGATTTCAAAGAGATCTTAATATTTTTTTCTGACTAAATCTCCTTGGGAAAAAGTTTTTCCTAATGATGCTAAGCCATTAGTTTTATCTGTAAATCTTGTATACATTTGTGTTATACTTTCATTACTTAACATTCTGAATTGTTCATATTTAGCTACAAGAATATCTATTCTAGTTTCTTTAACTTTATCAGTTCCTTCATAAGTTATTCTGAATGTATCCCATATTTCTATAGCATATTTACATGTAGAAATTCTATTAAATTCATTTTGAGATAAAGGACATCATAGATAGTTTTAACCTTATAACTTAATGAGATGTTTCTTTATCTGCTAGAGACAATTCATATGAGGCTGAAGTAAGAGGGCTTTTATCATCTTCTTTAATAACTACCACACAAATCAAAATATGTACCCTGATGAAGCACTCCATGTGTATCCTCCAGTATGGGTAATCTTCCCATCGAAGAAAGGAGGTCTAGAGACAGATTGATCTTTAGAGTAGTCTTGGCTGCCACTGATATTTGCTCTTTGGATCATGAGATCTTCTTTACAGGGCTTTGCTTTGATACCACTTGTTGGTATCAGTGCTTCAACAGAGACCACGGCTCTGATGACACTTGTTGGCCTATAACAGTAGCTACAGTCACCTAGAGGGGGGGAGGGTGAATAGGTAGATACATAAATATGAGAAAACAAATAACCACTTGAAAGTTTGGTTAATGAATAAAATCATGTGCAATGAAAGTTAAATGAGGGAAGTAATCACACACAATGAACACAAGAAATTTATCCTGGTTTGGTACTTTCCAAGAAAAGACCTACGTCTAGTCCCAAGCAAATCTTGAGATTTCACTAACTGAGATACAATCCCCCCAAGGATATACAACACCCAACCCCTTCTAGTCTCCTTCTCTTTCCCGGAAAAGAAGGAAACACACTTCTTTTACAGGTTCAGAAACAAATCTTGTAACGACCCGAGAACCCGACCCTCGGCCCACGCCGAGGACCCGATTTTTGCGGTCGCCGCCCACGGATCTAGGGATCCGGAAGGGCTATAATCTACGTCTAACAGGATATGTAATGGAAGTAAACGTCAACTGCTAATCTAGAAGTGTACGTGCGAAAACAGAAAGGAAAGTGAAACCACCACGTACCACTCTAAGTACAGTCCCAACGCACGCACGCTAGTATAAGTAAAAGACAGGGGAAGAACAAGTCCCTTAGGGGCTACCCCGAGGGTGACGTACACTGAAAAAGGGGAACCACTGCTAGCTACGGGGACTCCGACTACCGCCCCGTCTCCTCTGCCCGGCGCGCCCCTGCCGCTGCTGAGAAGTCTCACCTGGGAAAAGGAGGGATGAGCTTCACACAGAATCTTAGTAGGGACTACCAATCTCCTACTGGCTCTAAACAGGCAGGAGAAAAAGAATATAAAATAAATGACAGCATTTTATATCTTATACCTACAAACGGAAGTGTGGAAGCGAAACTACAACTAGCACGGTACGAAAAGTACACACAGTCGGAAACTCCGTACGACTACTCGTCGTGACCACCATACGGATAGCAAACACAGACGGAGGGAACTCCTCCTGGACAAGGAACACTAGCTATGAAAAGCACTACCACTAGTCAAGGTCAGGTGCGTCCACCGACATCTTATCCTCGACCGGGTCCTGACCCTCACGTCTCGTCACAGCGAGGTAGGACACAAGTAACACAACAGTAACTGCCGTGTCTGGCCGGACTACGGTCCCACACCTGACTCCTCAAAACGGTCCGGGGCCGTAAGGAGCGAGGCAGTGAGAAGAAGGACTGGCTGGCCTGCGCCAGATAGAACTCCTAACTGTCCTCGGCATCCCAGACCACCCACGAGAGCTCTGCAAGTGACTCACAGCCACTGTCCTAACCACATTTTTCCTAAGCTCCAGAGTCCGCCTGGTGGCTGCCAACTCAGCACACGCGTAGCCCGGAGTACTCCCTCACACAGGCTCCCGAGGATGGGGGTCCCAGGCAACGGTAACAACCTCTCACACGGGACAAGCTCTCAAGTGCGAGCACCGGGCGAAGACTAGTGTAGACCGCACTAGGGAACTAGCTAGGTGCCACGAGTACAGTAAGAAAAGCGGAAACGGGAAAGACCAAACCTGTCTCTCGGTCGGGGTCGCGACGCAGCGGGCTGTCGCGATCTTGTCGCGACGCCCAACCTGGTCGCTGTTAGGATCGGATAGGTGGATGGATCAGATCTAGAAGGGGGGTTGAATAGATCTAATACCAATTAATGTGGAAGATTAATCAATTCAAAATTACTTCGAATCAGATATCAATTCACCCAAACAATTTACTGATCTGAAGTGTGATTAGTGTGTGTGAGCAAATCAATTAGTAGTGTGAGCGAAATCCCTATGCATGCATCTAGCGCAATACAAAGTCAAACCACAATTCAACTACTGCACAGAGGATTTTTAGGTGGTTCGGAAATCACCTCAGTGACTCCTACGTCCACCCCTCACACAGTGAGGCCACACTACTCAAAACCTTGAGTACAACACACTCTAGAGCACGACGACTCCAAACACCCTTGAGCACGAGGACTCAAGAAACAACCGGAGCACGACGACTCCAAACCCTTTGAGTACAATGACTTAAAGAAAACCCAGGAGATAGGTACGACGACCTACTCCACAAACCACTTATGAGCACGACGACTCACAAGCACTTGAGCACAACGGCTCAACACCGGAGCACTACGGCTCCAAACCTTTGGACCACAAAAGATCCAAGTTCTGCTAGAACAAGCTCAGTTAGAGAATAGATCCTCTAGCCCGATCTATCTCAATACAATGATAAAAATAGAACAAACAGAATTAAGTGATCTGTGTAGAACACATACACAAATCACACAATGAAAACCCGGATGAACACTCCAAGAAAATAAATGAAATAGATGTGACTTGGATGTTCCTTGATGAAGAAGACTTGCAGAAGCTTGGATTAAGACGCTTGAAGGAATTCGTTGGAGATCTTCTTTAATCCACGATGCTCTGCTTTGATGGCATCTGAAATGCCAGAAGTTCTTCTTCTACTGCTCTCTTCAGTTGGATCTGCTCCCTATCTCAGCACAGCAAGCTTCTCTCCAGAGATTCTCCTTGATTCCCACGTCCTTCCTCTTGAAAGGATGGTCTGCAACTTCTGGAGATGGAGCAAGATCTGGAAACCCCCTTTTAGCCGCCAAACAGTTCTTCAGGAAGTGTGTGGGCTCTCTTGCCTTTGGGGTACAAGGGCATGGGTATTTATAGCCCCATATGTCCTAAAGTGCCTTGGGGTACGTGGGCACAAAAACCTAGGTCAAATCCCTTGAACCCCAGCGGCCACGTGTCCAGATGATTCACGAATTGAGTTTTAGCCAGAGTGTGTCGACACACTGTCCCAAACTGGCAGAATTGGTTCTCTGGAAGAGTCACTAGTGTCGACACTACTTCAGGCTGTGTCGACACACTGTCCAGAACTGCCAAACAGGTCTTCTGGGAACTGGATCTAGTGTCGACACACTTTAGGTTGTGTCGACACACTGTCAGAAGTTAACTGGGTCTCTGGGAGCTGGGACTAGTGTCGACACTACTTGATCTGTGTCGACACCACTTGACCATTCTTCATTCATTTTCTTGGGTTTGAAGCATTGTGTCGACACCAGTAGGGGGTGTGTCGACACTACCATGACAAAATCTGTATACACCTGCAAAATTAACATAAATCATTAGTACAAGATATTATCATAAAATATGAGATGTAAACATCAAAAACATGTTGTTTAAGCATTATTGTGTTATGTATAGAATGTATAACATGTTCAATATCATCATCAAAATCACAATATGTCATCATAAAATCAAAGTATGTCATCATTAAAATCACAATATGTCATCATCAAAATCAAAGTATGAGTGATGTTCATTGGTATCATTAAAATACAATTTAGGAAATTCCAAAACACACTCAACCCAACAATCTCCCCCTTTTTGATGATGACAAAACATATGCACAATCTCCCAATAGCTTGACTCCCTTGACTGCAATAACTTCCCTTGACCATATACACCCTTTGAACTTTTCCCATAAGAACTTTTACTTTCTCCTCCTTAAAGAACTTTCTCCCCTTAGAGACCCTTTCCCCCTTTTTGACAGCATCAAAAAAATAGATAAGAGAGAGAAACAAAGATTGTAGGAGATCAAGAAATGAAATGTAGGAAATGAATGTTCAGAAATGATCAAAATAAGTGAGGCAAAGTGATATTGACATATGAGAGAATTATGTGTGTTTTGTTATTGTGCAACAAAGTTAATCACAAAGACACTCAACACAAAGTATAGCAAAGTATAATGATCTGAATGTGGTTAAAATAATGATGCAAATGTGAAATAAAGTGACCTATATGAGTGAGCAGAAATATTTAACAAGGATGTTAGGAGCTTTAAGTTTAACACAATGTAAAATAATAGGTCTAAACTCAGTAAACATGAACTTTATAAGGTCTTAAGCTTTTCCATCCTGTCAATTTGATTTTCTTTCATTTTAACTGGGAAAGAATACAAGAATAAATTAGTTAAATCTCACTTTTCAGTGCAAGAGATCACATTGATTAGATGCAAGATCTCCTGATTACTCAGTGGTTTAACTTTCATTATCTATACAGAGTTGAAAACTTGATTTCCACTTTTTGACGCGAAACAAATCACTTTTTAGGTGAAATGGCCGGTTACTCAGTGGTTCAAGAATTTGCATTGCTCTGTTTGTATCTTTCCAGATTGATATTTTTCTTTTGATGTTTTGCAGGAATATGTTTGCTTTGACCAGAAAAGTCATGACTGAATTTAGAGAAATTATTCTTAACATGTGGTAAAAATGAAGCTTAAACATACACATGTGAAATAGTAAAGCCACTCATGTGCCTATAATGTGTTTTGCAAATCATTTTAAAAACATTCAGTATTAAGATTGCTTAACCTTGAAATGATAATGAATCTTTGAAATTAAACTAAATGCAC
>JACBKR010006024.1:0-14997 GCA_014218235.1 Colocasia esculenta | reverse complement strand
AGATAGCGTGCACTTCCTTTCTTCTCTTGTTCTCGTGAGTGTGATTTACAATCTAGACTTAAGCATTAATGTAAAGAGTGAACTAAAGTATAAATTGCACGTTATACAGCCGAAATTATCTCTTGACTATGGCTATCATGAAATCATGTTCATATTACTAGCTACTTGTTCTCATCATCATCATGAACATGACATTACAATGCTTACATCTTGAAACTCTTATTGGCCATTAAATGACTGTGGGTATCTACATTTAAAAATAGTGAGATGCTGACCGGGCACGGAGAGTGTCCAAGGGCTCCAGTGTAGCCCCAATGACGGAGAGTCATAAATATACTGTTAGCATGGGGTATTATGACTACTGGCATTGCATCTGCGCTTAGAGCACTTGCGTGTTGAATGCTTGATATAATAACCACATACTCATGTCCTAGTGTGCATTTCAAGGTGGATCTTTCCTTGGTGTACATTAGTGTCTTCGTGCTTGATTAGTGTTACATGATCATGCTCGTGCTAGTGCTTGCTTGCTTGCGTGATATGGCCATCTTGCATTTATTGCAATTTAAAGTGATATCTTGCGTGCTTGTTACATGCCTCACTATTGATAATCTCTTGCTCGTTATATCGTTCTAGATCTTGCTCTATCATGATCACTCTATCTAGTTTGTTCATGTATCACGTTTTAATGAGTTTTATTCGTACTCACATATCATGACAATCGTGCGTACCTAGTTCTAAATTGCTAATCACTTATATCATCACGTTCTAAATTGACAATCGTGCTTACTAGTTCTAAATCCTACTGGGCTAGTTGCTCATTCCCTACTTTTAACCATTCTAGGTGACTATGAAATTCAAGAGGAGGAGCAAGTCGAGGATGGAATGCGTCCGAGTGATGAGCGTTCCAACTATGTGTCTAGCTATAGTTAGTTTGCTTTGAGTGTTAGATTCATGTAGTAGGTAGTGAGGAATAATGTACTTTTCCTTTTATTAAGTCGTAGTCCTGTATTAGTTCCTTTGAAACAAATGATTTGAGTTTTGAATACAATTCCCATTGAGTTTAATATTTGGGCCCTATGATGATGTTGTGTTGTTACATATTTAGTGCGTGCTAGCTAGAGGTTTATTTGCCGACTGTTCACGTCTCAGAATATCGACTCGAATTATCCGAATTATTATCCGCTGCGTAATTCTCGGGACGTGACACTATCAAAATTTGTCAAAGGGAAACAAAATTTAGATGCAAGCTTAGGGGTTCGAATGAACACTACAAAGCATGGATTAGGTTTTCAATCTGAAAGCAAAAAGAAATTTAGACAAACATTGATAACATCCTTTGTTAAAAGAGCAACTTCTCATCATGAACATGGAATAAAAGATCAAGTAAAACAAACTATAAACTCCAAGCATCAATACCAAAATCAAATTAAAAAATTCAAAAGAAAAGATCAGCATGAAAGAAATCATTTCAATGATCAACTAAATCTGAAGCATGTTGTCATATCTAATTTTCATCAGAAAACCAATAAAAAGTTCATAACTCAAAATTTGTGGAAAGCTTGGACATTCTGATTTAAATTGAGATACAACGTGAATGCACATAGAATAAAACAAGTTTGGATTCCTAAGCATATTACCTGTAAATTGAAAAATATGATAGGACCCAAAGTAATTTAGGTACCAAAATCTTCTTTCTAAATTCCATTGCAGGAATGCCTACAGCCACAAGAAGGACAAATGGTATCTCGACAGTGGTTGTTCAAGGCATATGATAGGCAACAAAGAAAAATTCTTACATTTGTTGAGAAGGATGGAGCTCAAGTAATCTTTGTAGGTAAAAACAAAGGTCAAATAATTGGCACAAGAAATGTTGGTAAGAATCCTTCAAACTCTATTGAAATGTCTTGTTAAAAATCTTGATCACAACTTACTCAGTATCAATCAATTGTGTGATAAGGGACTGGAAGTAATCTTGATTCTGATGCATGTGAATCATGATAAAGAAAACTAGAAAAATCAAATTTGTTGGTCAAGGATAAATAATGTCTATCTAGTTGATTTGAATGAACAACAAAATGAAAATTGGTTTGGTTGCAATTAGCATGCTCTGCAACTGTGGGCATCGTAGGCTAGGTCATGCAAGTGAAAATGTTTTGAAGAAACTGATTAGTTTTGTTGCTGCTGTAGCAAAGAGGTCGGCTCAGGCCAAGCAGCTCCCAAGGGATGATGGCGCGAAGCAGAAAAAGTTGCTGAGCTCTCACTTAAAAGACCACCGAGTGACCTCGGTGGGGAAGGACTTCGACGATCAAGTAGTGTTGGGTTGAGTGTGAATATAATTCATTTCTCCTCACATTTTGATGATGACAAGTTGTGATTTAATGCATAACCATTGGAACATGTAAAATACATCACCTGAAATTACAATATTCAAAAAGCATGTTTCCAAGCACATTTATTATTAATATTCATGATAATATATTTAACCAATGATTTGTGTGTTATTTTCTCAGGAACAACATTTTCTGCCAAGGTAGTGTCGACACAACCATCCTTGGTGTCGACACAATGGTTCAGAACAAAGGCAGAAATGTGAAGAAAAGTTCATCTCAGGTCGACACTAGTCCAGAGCAGGTCGACCTAGAGACAGGTTCCAGAGAAAAAAATCAACAGACTGGACAGCAGGTCGACACCAATGGAATCAGGTCGACACTAGATGGCTCTTCCAGAGGACTGTTTTGCTGTCTGGGACAGCAGGTCGACACTGGATCATCTCAGGTCGACACTAGAGACCTCTCCCAGGGAATTGCTCTGCCAGTCTGGGACAGTGTGTCGACACACCTCATGGGCAGGTCGACACACTCCGGAATCTCTGTGACTTAACTTTTCTCCTGGACACGTGGCACCCTAGGGAGATGGTGGATCAACCTTGGATCTTGTGCCCACGTACCCCAAGGGTATCTTTCGGATATTTAGGGTATAAATACCCACATATTGGGCACGCATCCAGAAGAGAGAGAACTCCAAGAGCTCCAGAAACTGGTTGTGGCGGCTAGAGAGTCTCTCCTCCCTGTTTTGCTTCCCTGTGCTTCCACACCTCAATTCACACTTCTCAAGCACAAGGATCGAAGATTGATCAACATGAAGCATTAGGATCAACTTCAAAGGAGCAGATCAAGTAGAAGCCAGAATTGTGAAGCACTCAAGGAAGATCCCAAGATCAAAGTTGCAGAGCATCGGCCAAGGGACTTCAAGTGATCAAGATCTTCCAATTCTGCTTCTACAAGGGAGTTTTCTTGAAGAACAAGAACTGTCAACTCATGTCTTGAGTTTCTTGTTCTTCTTGGCTATTCTAGAGATTGTGCATATATCATTGCATCAAATTCTTGAATTGGCCTTAATAGATCAATCATTGCTAGAGGATCTGCATCTTGTTGTTTCTGTTCTAGCAAGTGTTGTGAGCCTTTGTGCTCAGGTTTTTGAGTCTTCGTACTCAAGTTGTGTGGTTGAGCAGTCTTGCTCAGAGTCTAGAGTAGTCTTGCTCTAGGTAGTGTGTGAGTTGTCTAACTCAGTTGTGGAGTTTTCAGGCTCCAGTGTGGGTTGTGTTACCCAGGTTGTTAGTAGATCCTCACTGTGTGTGAGGGGTGGATGTAGGAGTCACGTGGTGTGATTTCCGAACCACCTAAAAATCTCTGTGCATTGGTCTGTTTGTGGTTTGAATTACTCTTCGTTAGATGAATGCATAGGATCGTTTGAATCTATCTAATCAACTGTTTTTCACACTCCAATTATTTAACTCACTTAATCTCTCTTCAGATCTGTGAAATTTGCTTTCAATCTAACTCTGATTCAAAGGTTTTTAAATTGGTTTAGCTTCCGCATTAGTTGGCATAGATCTATTCAACCCCCCCCCCCCCCTTCTAGATCTTGTCCACATCTTCTATTGATCCTTCAATTGGTATCAGAAGGGGTTTACACCTGATCTGATTTGATCTGAGTGTTCTGTGTGACTTGCTTGCTGATTGTTTGCTTGCTGAGTGTTTCCTTCTTTGCACCATCTGTTTAATTAAATGGATTCCAGAGGATTCATAGCTGAGGGTCATTCCATAAATAGGCCACCATTCTTTAATGGAACGGACTATTCATATTGGAAAAATAGAATGCAAGTTTTTCTAAGAGCCCAAAATTATGAAATCTGAAAGTAGTGGAGGTAGGTCCCTATGAAAACTAGGGAGGAAGAAGAAACCTGGACTAGGAACAGATAAGAAGAGCTACATTGAATTATAGTGCCATGAACATGATTCAATGTGCTGTTCACCCCAAAGAGTACTCAAGAATCTCAATGTGCAAATCTGCCAAAGAGATGTGGGATAAACTTGAGGTACTCTATGAGGGAACATCTCAAGTTAAGGAAACCAAGGCTAACATACTTGTCTCTGAATATGAATTGTTCATGATGAAGTCTAATGAGAGACAATCTCTGAAATGTTTGCCAGGTTTATGATCATAGTCAATGGACTGAAGGCCTTAGGTAAGGACTATACTGATGCTGATTTGGTAAGAAAAATTCTACGTTCTCTCTCCTCAATTTGGCACACAAAGGCCACTGTTTGAAGATTCCAAAGATTTGTCCAAATCTCTGTGGATGAATTATATGATCTTTAATGACATATGAAATTAATTTAAGAGAAATGAAGAACACATAATCAAAACCAAGCCAGTAGCATTAAAGGCATCATCTATAACAAGGACAAAAGTCAGGATAAAACCAGTTCTGATGAGTCTGAGTAATGAGGATGAGATTGCCCTCATGACCAGGCAATTCAGAAATTCTTGAAATATAGAAAAGGAAATTTTCTGGAAAAAAAGAATATTCTTCAGGTAAAGAAAAATCCTTTTCTAATGCAACCCTAACAAGAATAAAAAATCTGACGAATTGTCATCTGCTACAGGTGCAACAAGCCAGGACATATGAAGGGAGAATGTCCTGAAAAACAGAAGGAGAAGCACAGAAAATTCACAATTCAAGAAGCCGAAGGCCATGGTAGCCACTTGGTCTGATGAGGACACAAGTGAAAATGAAGAAGAAGAAAAATCCTCAAGCTCTGAAGTGAGGAGATTGCTTCATGGCAAACAGCTCAGATGGAAAGGTAAGCACTTCTTTGAAGATTTTTCTGTTGAAGATTGGCAGGATGTTTATGCTGAATTAGTTGAAAATACTCTGAAATGAGAAAGAAAACAAACACATCAAAAAGAAAATGAAAACATTTATCATAACCAATCTTCAAACAAAAGAATTTGTGAACTAGAAAATGAAGTAATAGAAATGAATGAAGAAAAAGAAAATCTTCTGAATTTGATTGATGAACTTAAGCTAGCTTCTCAAAAGGCCACCAATGAATTCAAAGAATTATCTGAAAAGCTGGAAAAAGAAAACCAAGATAAACAACAAAAGATTGAAGAAATCAAAATCTTGGAAAACCAGCTAAAATAAAAAGATGAAGTTATTGAAACATTCACAAATGGTAAAGATAATCTGGAGGCCTTGCTTGGAACAAATATGAAATCAATCTCTCATGGACTAGGGTTTGACAAACAAAAATCTAAGAAAGACAAATCCGGTGAAAGAAGGATAAAGCACCACTAATTAAATTGTTAAGGGCCCTAATCTTGAGAACACAGAAGTCAAACAAAAATCAAGCAAATACAAAAAAGTCCAAAAACTCAGAACAAAGACAAGACAACCAGGTCGACACAATCTCCTGACAGGTCGACACCAGTCCACAAGAAGAAGGCTTCTGTGGCTGTAGTGTCGACACCAGTCAAAGAGAGGTCGACCTGCTCAACAGCAACAAAAAAAACCACAAAATAAAAAATTCAAATAAAAATTGAAAAATAAGAAAAAGTCAAAGGAAGTCATTCATGAAAAACCTGGACCTCCAAGACAGCATATCAAGCTGATTGGACCAATTCTTGGAGCCAATGGTATAACAATCCATGTTGGTATCATCCTCAATTTTCTATCCAAACTTCTGATGTACCAACAAAATCCTTGGATTCCACCTCCTCATCTGAATTCTCATGCTCAAATGAAAAACACCCCTCCTACCAAAAACAAAAACACTGGTGTTTTCATTCCTAAAGAAAATAAGAAAGTAAAAAAGGTCAGAGAACACCACTGTAACAAAACCAAAATAAAAAAACAAGTCAAATTTGGGTGAGAAAAGATTTGGATAATGTGTCCAAACTTCTGATGGTCCCAACTCTGTTTGGGTACCAAAATCTTCTCTCCACTAATTGTTTTGCAGGAAGGTCGTGCACCCAATTCAAATGTGTGGTTCCTTGACAGTGGGTGTTCACGACATATGACTGGAGATAGAGCCAAATTTTCTTTCCTGCTGGAGAAGGAGGGAGGTTCAGTAACATTTGGAGGTAAAAATAAAGGAAAGATCATAGGATCTGGAAAGGTTGGTCAAACTTCCTCAAACTCTGTTGATAGTGTTTTATTAGTTGATGGTCTTGATTACAATCTGCTAAGTATTAGCCAACTATGTGACAAAGGTCACAAAGTTGTGTTTGAATCCAATTTCTGTAAGATATTGATTCATCAACTGATAAAATAAATTTTGTGGAAAAAAGGGAAAACAATGTTTACATGATCGACCTTAATAAAAATTTTTCTGAAAATCTCTGTTTTTTGCAAATAAAGATGAAATTGCATGGACTTGGCACAAAAGACTTGGCCATGCAAGTTTCAGAACAATGAATAAATTGTTAAGGCTGAATTTGGTTAAGGGTCTTCCTGAATCTTTCTCTAACATTGAAAGTCAAGTTTGTAGGATCTGTGCCCAAGGAAAACAAACCAGGAAATCTTTTAAGACTTCAATGAGGTACTCACATCTAGGCCACTAGAACTACTCCACATGGACCTTTTTGGACCAACCAGAGTTCTAAGTTTAAGTGGCAAGAGATATGGGTTGTAATCATTGATGACTTTACTAGATTTACTTGGGTTATCTTTTGTCCCACAAAAGTGATTCTTGCCTTGAGTTCAGGAAATTCTGTACCACTGCCTTAACAATTATTCATATAAAATCAAAAATATTTTGACTGATCATGGGGGTGAATTTGAAACCAATCTTTTCTGATTTGTGTGCTGAATTTCATATATTCCACAAGTTTTCTTCACCAAGAACTCCAGAACAAAATGGAGTTGTGGAAAGAAAGAATAGAACTCTTGTGGAGATGGCTAGATCCATGCTCTTAGAAAGTAAGTTGCCCAAATCCTTCTGGGCTGAAGTTGTAAACACAGCAAATCACATTCTAAATAGAGCTTGATCAGACCAAAAATCAGAAAAACCCCTATGAATTATTGAAAAACAAAAAGCCAACTGTTTCTTATTTCAAAACCTTTGGGTGCAAATGTTATGTACACAATAATAATAAAGAAAATCTTGACAAGTTTGATGCTAAAGTCAGGAAGCCATCTTCCTTGGCTATTCTGAAGTGTCAAGAGCTTTCAGAGTGTACATCTGAAAAACAAAACTGTTGAAGAGTCTCCATATTATATTTGATGAAAATTCCTTTTCAACTAACACTTCTAAATCTTGCAGGGAAAAACAAGACAGTGAAGAGGATGACTTCATTGTGGACTCTTCACCAACTGTTGAGGAGCTTGAAGACTGTGGTGAGAACTTGAACAACAATTCACCATCTTCAAGTGGAACAGGTAATATTGCTCCAAATTAAGTACTCCTCAACAGGTAACTTTGAACATCGAAGTTTGAGAGATCACCCATTGGATAATGTAGTTGGTAATTTGCATGATAGGGTTAGAACTAGATCTTCATTCCTGCATAATCTTGAAGAAGACCCACTAGCTCTAATTCCCAAATTGAACCAAAGTCAATTGATGAAGCTTTATCAAGTTCTGATTGGATTGATGCAATGCATGATGAACTTCATCAATTTGAACGAAATCAAGTATGGAATTAGTACCTAGACCAGTGACCAAACCATCATTGGCACTAGATGGGTTTTCAGAAACAAATTGATGAATCTGGTCAAGTAATTAGAAATAAAGCTAGGCTAGTTGCAAAGGGGTACAATCAAGAATTTGGAATTGATTTGAAGAATCATATGCCCCTGTAGCTAGACTAGAAGCAGTTAGAATTTTCCTTGCTTTGCATCCTCCATGAAATTTAAAGTCTATCAAATGGATGAAAAGTGCTTTTTTAAATGGATATATAAAGGAAAATGTTTTTGTTGAACAACTCCTGGATTTGAAAATGAAAAATATCCTAACCATGTTTTCAAGCTTCATAAGGCTCTCTATGGTCTTAAACAAGCTCCAAGAGCTTGGTATGACGGTTGAGTTCCTTTTTGCTTGAAAAAGGATATTCTAGAGGTAATGTTGATCAAACACTGTTCACAAAAACAATCAATAAAGAAATAATTGCAGTCCAAATTTATGTTGATGACATAATATTGGCTCAACCAATAAAGGCCTGTGCAATGAATTTTCCAATCAAATGAAAAATGAATTTGAAATGAGTTAATGGGAGATCTAAAGTTTTCTTGGGATTGCAGGTTAACCAAACACATGAGGGAATCTTCATCAGTCAAACCAAGTATGTAAAGGAACTTTTGAAAAGGTTTGACTTTCAAAACCTCAAGCACTCCAACACACCAATTGCCATAAATGCTAAGCTAGAAGAAGACTCAAATGGTAAGTCAGTAGACCCAAAGACCTACAGAGGTATGATTGGTTCTCTACTTTATCTTACAACTTCTAGACCTGATATTCAATTCAGTGTGTGTTTATGTGCTAGATTTCAATCAAATCCTAAAGAAAGTCACATGCTTGCTGTTAAACGAATTTTCAAATATCTTGTTGGAACATGTGATTTAGGAATTTGGTATCCTGCTAATTGCAAGTTAGATTTGATTGCCTATTGTGATGCTGATTATGCTGGTTGTAAATTAGATAGAAAAAGCACAAGTGGCTTGTGTTTGTACTTAGGTGGGTGCCTAATCTCTTGGCTTCTAAGAAGCAACATTCAGTTGCTCTGTCAACGGCAGAGGCTGAGTATGTTGCAGCAGGTAGATGTGGAACTCAATTCTTTTGGGTGAAACATCAACTTCTCGATTACAACCAAGAGTTAGGTTGTGTTCCCATCCTTGTGATAACACAAGTGCAATAAATCTGTCTAAGAACCCCATTCAGCATTCCAGAACCAAACATATTGAAATTAGGCATCATTTCTTGAGAGATGAGGTAGCAAAGAAATCTTTGAACTCCATTTCATAGAAACTGAAAAAGCATATTGTGACATCTTCACCAAACCCTTCCTGACAGTAGATTCTCATCTTAAGGAGAGAACTTGGTCTTTGTAAATGTCCATTGGGATGGGTTGAGTGTTAGGCATCTTCTGAGGGGGAGTTCTTTGCATTATCATACATTTGCTTCCTTGATTCACTGTATCTCTCTCCATTTCACTTCTATTTCTTTTTGACAATGAACACTTCACCTCACATTGTGTTGAACTTCTTGGTATCAAATGGTGATTTGAAGAAGGACAAGTTCTGCTTGTCTGGACACTTTCACTATGCGAGAGTATATGTCTCTGCCAAGTACCAAGAAATGAATATGCAATTGTTGAGGGGGAGCTTTTATTGTTTAAAGAGAATCATTCCTGATTTAAAAACTTGCATATCTTTATTCTGATGAAAGTGGTTGAAATTCTCATCTCAGGGGAGCTAGAAAATTCACAAGTCATGTCTTTTGAAAAATTCAAAACTTTCTTGCATTACATCAATTTCCTTGCATGATGTCTCATTCAGGTGTCTAGAATCTAAAATGATCCTTTGAGTGATCTTTACATTCATTTGTCAACTCACCTATATTCTTCAAAACTATAGAAATTCATTTCTTTCTAAGACTGAAGGATAATGTGTGTCTTGATTTTAAACATGCTTTTTGTTGCAATTGATGTTGGATATAGATGATGTTTTTTTGTCAAAAATCTCTCCAAATTTTAAATTCAACAGAGCAATGGCACATGTGCTGAGAAACTGCACACCTTCACAATGAATGAAGTGCCATGTATGTCATGAGGCACTAATGCTATCTCTGTTCAAAGGGGTTCAAAATAAAAAATAAAACAAAAAAAATATATGCCCATTTTTATGATGACTAAGTAACTGGAAATATTGGCGTCTAAAAAACGTATATTTCATGTCAAAAGGTCATCTTACCCTTTGAGACTGGATAATGGATAAATCTTCAGTATCCAGGGACTATAGTGTGTGAAAAGCATTAGTTCTTGAGTGAACAAGTATATCTCATTTGATATTTTGTTCAAAACAATATTTGTATATCTTTGGAGAATTTGTTTTTTGAAAGAATCATTCTTATCCATCATCAATGTTCTTAAAAAATGTTTACTATCAACACACTTGATTTCAGTCTAAAAGATTTTTTTTTTCTTCTTTGGAGTTGAAGAATATGGTAGTGTGTAGTTGATTGTTAATGTCTTATATCCCTCAAATCATCACTTTCATGACTCAAGTCAATGAATGCTCATATCATGTGGATATTGTGTAAAACTTGATTTGTGTTGAATCTTTCCAAAATATAACAAATGAATTTTTTAGTCTCTTAAATATCCTTGAAATGATCATTCCACCCATTGATTATCATTGTAAAGTACCCAAAAAGCTCACAAAATTTTTTCCAAACTCAAATCTAAAATTTTCATCAGGCCAGGTCGACACTACTCCATCTAGTGTCGACACACTTCACTCAGGTCGACACTAACCTCCTCTAGTGTCGACACTGACCCCCTGCCAGAATCCAATATACTGTGGGCGTCGGTAAGGCGTGTTGTTCCTGCGGGGGTAGGTTATCCAAAACCCCCTTTTCTTCTCCAGGTCGACCCGACGGTCGCCATTCTCTGGTTTTCGGCAGGAATTTTGAACCTCTTCCATCTCTTCTCTCCTCATCTCATCTCCATCATCTCTCTCATTCCTCTCTCACTCATACCCGATCCACTCTATATTGCATCCATGGCACCCAAGCAAGCCCCCGCGTGGAGCAAAATCAAGGGCCACGGCAAGGCCCATTCGACGGATGAGGTCCTACTTTTGAGAGGAGAACCAAGCGTCGCCAGATCCTGCAGAGCAGCCAGGATCTCATCTGCTAAGAGAGGTAGGGCATCCTCTTCGGTTAAGGGGTTGGCACCCTAGAGGAAAAATCCTGGACTCTTCTCCTGAAGTTTCTGAGAAGTCCTCATCCTCATCCTCATCATCGAGTCCTCCCAGCCCTCTAGGAGACCTCCTTCCAAACCCCTAAGTGCGGGAAGACCATCCTCAAACCCAGGGCAGTAGATTTGGATGACAGTGAACTCATTGCTGCATTCCCTGAAGTCTTGAATTCTTCAAATTCCAGTCTTGGCAGTCTTTTATATCAGAATTCGTATCATTTACCCTAGACTTGTACAAGAATTCTATCAGAATTGGAATGCACAGATGAAGGGTACAAGTCAAAGGTAAGGGAATTGTCATAGACATGCCACAGACTTAGCAGCCTCTATCTTCAAGGTTACAGATGAAGGAGAAGATTACCACAATTTTGAATTCAACCTTCATGAAGCCTACACCATAATGACTGGTTTACCTGCAGATGAGTCTGATATTAAGCAAACCCATGTCACAAAATTCAATACCAACACCTTTCCCCCTGTGTTGAGGCTTACTCATCACATGCTCACTACCATCAGACCATGCCACCCAAAGATTCAACAGGTGATTGGCACTTTGGCTGATGCTTCAGTGGATCTCAAAGAACATCAAGAGAAATTGGAGGACAGTCCTGAAGGGAATTTGGCAATTCCCAAGCTGATGTCTTCAACACACAGGAGACACTCTCTCAGATCTCTAAGACAAGATTGTCTTTTGAACATTGGTTGATAACATGGAAGGCATGAGAAACTTATCTGCTCACATTGATGAAGAGATGTCTGCACTCAAGAAGGAATTCAAAGTCTTGAATAGGCCTGGTTGGTCAGCTGGATCTTCATCTTCATCACAGCCAATGTCAAATGATTCACTGCAATTCAAGCTGCCATGTCAGAGAACTCAGAGAGGATGGAACAACTTCTGCATACAAGACTCTCAACTATCCCAGCCCAATGAATCTAGTCTAACTTCAATGCAAAAGAGACTATCGATATTGAGACTATTTTTTTACCCATTCCTCCTCCTCCTCCTCCCCAATAATGTAATTCTTTTGATAATTCAAAGGGGGAGAAGTCTGTTTGAAAGATTGTAATGTTCACATCATGAATGAAATGAAATGAATAGAAATTTCTGTGTATAAATGTGATTGCAAATCTTTTGAATGAATGTGAATGTGATGAATGCTTGTCAAGCTGCTTGACCCTTGTGTGAAAATCGCTTATTTCTAGTAACATTGTGTCTATCATGTGTATAAATTTTAATGTCCCTAAAAATGTTCAAAGGTCCTTGACAAGTATAAATAAAAGAAAATGAAAAAGCTTAAAATCACATTCATTGAAAATTTCCAATTCCAAATGAACTTAATGTTGCCATCATCAAAAAGGGGGAGATTGTTGGGTTGAGTGTGAATATAATTCATTTCTCCTCACATTTTGATGATGACAAGTTGTGATTTTAATGCATAACCATTGGAACATGTAAAATACATCACCTGAAATTACAATATTCAAAAAGCATGTTTCCAAGCACATTTATTATTAAATTCATGATAATATATTTAACCAATGATTTGTGTGTTTTTTTCTCAAGAACAATATTTTCTTCTGCAAAGGTAGTGTCGACACAACCATCCTTGGTGTCGACACAATGGTTCAGAACAAAGGCAGAAATGTGAAGAAAAGTTCATCTCAGGTCGACACTAGTCCAGAGCAGGTCGACACTGTTGGGTTTCAATATATCATATTTTTGTTGATCACATTAATATCCTTGAACATTGATTTAATGCAAAATTGATGTGTTAATTAACATGAAAAACACCATGAAAGTGATTATGTTAATCATTGCCAAATCACACAATGTATATCACTAACAATGTATTTACATGTAGGTGACAAGCATGAAAGATGGAGCATCAAGAGATGAGCAAACAGACCAGACAATGTCAAAGAAGTGTATCTGTCGACAGGCCTAGGGTATGTGTCGACAGATACACACAGTCAACCCAAGACAGACTTCAGTTTGTATTTCTCTGAGTGCACCTGTCGACAGATGCAATTACCTGTCGACAGATACACACAGACAACCCAAGACAGACTTCAGTCTTTTATCCCTGAGTGCACCTTCGACAGATGCAATTTACCTGTCGACAGATACACTCAGAAATTCAGATTTCTGAAACTCATTCTCAGCCTGATGCATCTGTCGACAGATGCAAGTGCACCTGTCGACAGACGACGGAAACATGAAATTCAGAAGTTCTGATTCCGGCCCCTTTGGGTGTCTCCTTTTTCCACGACCCCCACCTTTACCTAACACTATATAGCATCCTTTTGGAGCCAAATTCGCAGAGAGCAGCCTCCCAACCAAGTGCCTCCAAGGGACCAAGAGGAAAAGCCCCATTTGCTGCTCTGCTTCAATCTTCCGCCCAGATCGTCATGGAATCTCCACCTATGCGGAGTTGAAGCGGATCGTCGTCAATTCAACCTTCTACATCGATCAATCTACATCCAATCGAAGTTTGAAGAGCATCTGGACGATCCACGAGAAGAATTCCAACTGGATTTGTTCCCCAACTCTATATTCTTCTCTCTATTCACATTTTCCATTCCATTGTGTGTGTGTGGTTGTGTTTCAAGCATCCCTTGTGCTTGATCCACAAATTGTGGTTGTTTTGATCGTGGTTCATCAGACAACGTGTGTGTGTGTGAGTTGTTGTGTTGAACTCGCTCATAAGCAGTCGTTTCTGCGTGTGTGTGTGGACGGTGGATGTAGGATACACGATTTGTGTACTCCGAACCACCTTAAATCATCGTGTCCTGTGGTTTGTTCGCGTTTTTGCGATAGATGATTGGTAGGCACGTTGTTCATACACTCGTTTGATACCCTGTTTTCATTTATATCAACTCAAGCTTTCTTATACTCAATCGAATTCTAATCAAGTTTCATTAAGATTGCTGTTGCACCGAAAAGAAGCCATCAGTAAATAGAAATTGCCGTAATCTATTCAACCCCCCCCCCCCCCTTCTAGATTACCATATTGTGTTATTCCGCATAACCCTTCAATTGGTATCAGAGCAATGTTTCTTCGCTTTATTTACAATTTTCGTAATTTGATCTAGCGATCAGGAGATTTTCGATCTTATGGATTCTAGCAAAGGGTATATGTCCGAGGGACATCATAACCAGCCCCCTATTTTGATGGCACTGACTATTCTTATTGGAAAAATCGTATGCAGGAATTTTTGAGAGCTCAAAATTACGAGCTGTGGAAGATAGTCAGCAAGGGACCATATGTGTTGCCCGAGGACGAAGACACCTGGACGAAAGACCAAATAGATAAAGGAACTCTCAACTGAGCGCACTAACATGATGCAATGTGCGTGCATCCAAAGAAGTTCTCAAGAGTCTCCACATGCTCAACAGCAAAAGAGATGTGGACAAACTTGAACTCATTACGAAGGTACGTCCGAGGTAAGGGAAACTAAAGTTAGTATTTAGTGTCTGAATATGAATGTTCAGATGAAAACTGATGAAAACATATCAGACATGTTTGCAAGATTCATCTAATAGTTAACGGGCTAAAAGGTCTTAAGAAGGAATACCTGAAAGTGACTTAGTAAGAAAGATACTTCGATCTCTTACTTCATCTTGGAATACTAAGGCCACTGTCATTGAGGATTCCAAGACCTTTCTAAAATGAAATTGGATGAACTAATTGTTCCTTAATGACATACGAATCACATCAAGAAAGAATTAGAAGAA
>JACBKR010006023.1:0-15100 GCA_014218235.1 Colocasia esculenta | reverse complement strand
CTATGATTTTATTAATTTTATGACTCATCTAAATATGTGTGATAATGATTTCTCGACTTATTTCCTGATTATGATACTGAGTCGCAAACGCCTTAAACCTGGACCATCCGATTTCCTTTGCACGAATTTCTTCGTGGGTTATTGGGGAGTATTATTAGAGTTGAGCTATGATTTCTACAGAATTTTCTAATGGATTTTGTATGTACGTTAATGGCACGTACATTTTTGCTATTTCAATTTTATTGTTTTCAATTTATTTCTATTTTTTCAATTACTGAATTTCCGGGGTGTTACAAACTTTGCTATAGTCACTCAAGATTCTTTGTTTCTTGATGGTTTGATAGACAGCTTGATGTTCTTAAGTTGCTAGTCTCACCACCCACCTACTTCCGGTTACATCCCAAAAAAAGAAAAGAATTCAACATCAACTATCAAAAACCATAAGAAGGGGGAGAGAGAAGAGAGAGATCATCATCATCATCAGAGCCTTATCCCATTATTTTGGGGTCGGCTACATGAATCCTTTCCGCCAAAGATCTCTATCAAGTGCTATTATCGTGTTTAAACTCAAGAAGTTCAAGTCCTTCCTAATGCATCATCTCATTTTAGGCCTTCCCTAGCTCTTTTACTAGCATCCACTAACTTTTGGTCACATCTTGTAAACGGCACCGAGTTAGGGCGACGGTACACGTGTCCAAATCTATTTTCTCTCATTTTTCTATCAATTGGAGCTATCCCCAAATCCTCACGGAAGCGCTCATTCATATTATTATCTTTCTTAGTCTTACCACACATCATCTCATCATCCTCATCTATATTTTTCTATAAGAGAATACACACCATTGTGTCAATGCGAAAATATAAACAGAAGAATCTGAGAATCTAACATTGATCAAACAAAGAATAAAAGTGAATCATCCATTCATTTATCAGACTCTTGTGGTATAGCAAGAAAGCAACAAAGACCTTATAAAACTGTTGTATCATATACCCTTTAGCTAGAGAAACAAATGATTTTGAATCATGGCCATTGGCAGCAAAGTAATCATTGAAAAATACATTATATTAGCAAGTACCCACTTTAATGAGATTTTGTTAAAGAGTGGTTCTCATCGAGAGCATTTCTCATCTGTTTGTCATCATGCATTGGAACATGACAATATCAAAAATAAAAATGTGTTCTAAACAGGAACATAGACCTTGAGATGCAATTCAGATGCACAAACTTTAACTATTTGAGAAATCAAACAATAAAAGAAATGGAAGTTGACATCATTGAAACTTTCCCATGTTTTGTCGATCAACTAGCAACCTGTGAACAAATTCAACACATTAAAATGATCCACATCATTAATCTGACTCTCAAAGCATTTTATGATTAAAAAAAACTAAAAAAAGAAAGTGTACAAAAGATTTATGTAGATTCTAGAAAACCTTCTTCAAGTGTCTCCTATGTATGGAAGACAACAACATTATTTTGCATAACTCTTGCATGTTGAGTCGAATTTTTATGTTGGTAGTGAATCATTGGCATTTCGTAGTTTATCCACCCAAGCAATGGTCTTCACTCATGCATCCTTTTCAAGAGGTTTCTGCATCTCTCCTATATAAATTTGAAATAGAAGGTGATTGTGGTCAGGTTAAAAAGTCCACATGTTAATCTTATACTGCATATTTGAATTGTACAAATTCAGGGTCCCGTCGGAAGGATAGACATAAGAAATTCTAGAAAAAATAGCTAAAAGATGATCATCTGACTATGCTCCTATTCATGAGGCTACCACACCAACCTGCAGAGGTAGACCAACACGAGCAACCATAGTGTTGCCATCTACAGTGCTTGTATGAGCTGAAGTTGCAGAGAAATAAGCTCTGTCGTAACCCTATAACATATGTGAAATTCCATATAAAGTTTCCAAGTACCATCAATGAAAGGTTGCCGCAATAGATTACAAATTTATGACAGTAGATAAATCAAATCCAGAATGGATGATTCACATAAGACACATAGATGAGGCTCTGCATGATGATGATAAGAAGATATTGATACCACAGACTTTAGTGGCAACTTTACATACCCCTGTGGCAAGAAGGTATTGGCAGCACGGAGCCTGTGAAGAGTTCCATCCTTCATATTGAGTGCAATCACACCTCCTAGAGTAGAACTTTGTTGGATCCCCTTTGTTTGCCGCTAGGAGGAGGAGGAGGAGGAGACGACGACAATAAGGATAGAGGATGGCACCTCCACCCCAGTTCCCCTGAAGCTCCGGCCCTGCATCCCCTGCGGGGATCTCGTCGATCCCCTCGTGGCTCCCTTCCGCCAACGCCCTCGTGACACGGACGGTGCTGCCGATGCCGTTGGGCGGTGCTCTCTTCCTCCAGCGATGACGACCCACCCTCTCCTCAAGGTGGTAGCAGCGACCAGAAGGGGGGGGGGAGAGGAGAGAACAAGAGAGAGGGAGAGGGAGAGGTGTTGGGTTTACGTGTGTTATGTTTGTTTTTGATGATGAACAATCCAAATTAATGTTACGGGCATATTTGAAACATGATCAAGCAAATGATAATCAAGAAAGAACATCTCAAGTGATTGTCTAAATGTTCTTTATATCTCACTAACAATGCTCTTAAATGTAGGTGTGAGTGTAGGCAAGACAATGTACCAAATTTCAGAGCAAAAACTCAAGAAAGTCATAATCAACAAGTACCTGTCGACAGACCCACAAGTCCCTGTCGACAGCTACACACAGGGAGATCGGACAGGTTTCAGGACAAGTGTACCTGTCGACAGATCCAAATCGCCTGTCGACAGCTACACACAGGAAATTGTTTCCCGCAAGGCCAGTCTTCTAGATTTTTCAAACCTATCAGCACCTATCGACATATGCATAGTTTACTGTCGACAGACGAAGAGAAGATCTCAGTTCGGAGATTTGGACATGTTTCCAAGTTTGGTGTTTCCTTTACCACGACTCTCCATACTTAAAACACCCATATATAAGGAATGTTTTGAAGGATTTTTTGTATAGCAAGCAGCCACCATACCAACCCTAGCAAAATCTCAAGAGGAAAGTCTTTCCCTGCTGCTCTGCTTCAGCACTCCGTCCAGAACAAAGAAGAACAATCTTCTGAATGAAGTTGAAGCCGGTTCGTCTGTGATTCAAGCTTCTCCATCAACTGATACCTGTCAAGACAAAGTTTGAAGTTCATCTGGACGACCACCTTGAAGAGTTCCGTCTTAGGATTTGATTATACAACTCTGAACTCTTCTCTGTCTCTGTTTTTCATACTCGGTGTGTGTGTTGGTGGGTCAAGTGTCTCTTGTGCTTGATCCACGTGGGTCATGTTGTTCTGATCGTGTGTTAACATCAAACAATGTGAGTGTGTGTGTTGTAGTGGTTTGAACTCTCTCATAAGCAGTCCTTCTGCATGTGTGTGTGGTCGGTGGACGTAGGATACACAAGTTGTGTACTCCGAACCACCTTAAATCTTCGTGTCATGTGGTTGCATGTCTTTACGATATATGATTGGTAGGCACATTAGTCTCTACACACGCTAGATAGGTTGTTCATGTTTATTTACAACAAGCACACACATAGTAATTCGAATCAAGTTAAATCTATTCGAGATTTCAACAAGTCTGGTTTCCATCGAAAAGAAGGCAATAGTGATTCTAGTTTACAGTAATCTATTCAACCCCCCTCTAGATTACCATATTATATAATTCCGCATATCTTTCAATTGGTATCAGAGCTCGGTTCTCCGATTTATTACTTTTAAGTGCTTGATCTTCGATCAGGAGATTCTCGATCTCATGGAATCTAACAAGGGGAATTTGGCTGAAGGGCATTCGGTGTCCAGGCCACCCTTCTTTGATGGCACTGATTATCCATATTGGAAAAATCGCATGCAGATCTTTCTGAGAGCTTAAAACTTTGAGCTATGAAAAATCGTCAACAAAGGAGCGTACGTGTGCTGCCAATGATGAAGATACTGGACAAAGGACCACCACATAGAAATTCGTCACCACTTCTTGCGAGATGAAGTAGCCAACAAATCCTTGGAGCTTAGCTTCATACCCACTGATAAGCAATTGGCTGACATTTTCACAAAACCATTGGCTGAAGATAGATTCACAACATTGAGAAGAGAATTGGGATTGTGCAAAATGCAATGAAGCCCATACCAAACCTTGAAGTGTATGTTCTTTGTGTGCACTGACTATGAGGTATATCAAATGGTAAACTGTGGAAAAAACAAGTTATGCTTGTTTGGAAACTATTATTATGCGTGAGAAAACATTCTCCGCCATGTATCCATAGTCAAGTTGCACATAAAGGTCATTCAATTCAAATAAGGTATATGGCTTATTTTCCTTTTGCCCACTATTTTGCAAACAAATGGATGTCTGTGTTGGAATGTTTTATTTATGAACCTGTGTGCCATTGCTTGAATTTGAGTCTACACATGCACACACTATGGGGGAGCAAGTTCAGGTTAGATGAATGAATTCTTGAGGGAAACTCTTCATTTTTCACATCTTTCATTTTCCCTAGCATGGAGTTCCATTTTTCTACTCATCTAGCCTTCAATGTGATTTGTAGAAGTTCCTGTCGACAGTCCCAATTCCATCTGTCGACAGCCATGCCTCCACAGAACCCAGATCTTGAACCATGTGTGCCTTTGTCAACAGGCACAAATCCATCTGTCAACAGACAGGCACAGTTTCAGATCTCCCCGAACTCAATATCTTCTGTCTGTGTGCATCTGTCGACAGCTGAAACACATCTGTCGACAACAATGATCTGTCTGAACCCAGAAGTCTTAACTGTGTATATCTGTCGACAGGTTCACCTCAGCTGTCGACAAATACATATTTAACAAGCAATTCCTTATTCTTTCTCAACAGTCTTATGAGCAGGTCCATCCCTTGATGTACGGTGCAACTTGGGTATTTACGTATGCTTTTAATCTTTCATGTCCACATTATATTAAAGATATTGTCTCAATCCCAATGATTTTGACATACTATTCTTGTATGAGTCTAGGTTGTATCATTCGGAGTACATTGGACAAATCTAATGGGTCTAACCTAACTCACTTGAATAAACCCTTGTGGCTAATCATTTTCTCAAGTGATGTGATAAGTCCTATGGTCATTGACCTTTATGTCTTGCATTGCCTATTACCATACACATTCCTTGACCTTGATTTTCAAACACACAAACAAACAAAAAACAAAAAAAGGAGAAAAGCTACCTATTTCTTACAATCAAAAGTCAATAATGGGATAAAGGTAGAGCAATGATGTGTATTGTTGAGTAACCGGGGACATGGGCATCACAAATGTCTGCCCTGCGTCAAAAAGCTTACTCATTATCTCTGTAGCATGGTATGATGGTCACTCCCGCTGAGTAACTGGGGGTACGGGCACTTCACATGTCTATCCTCACGTCAAAATGTGTTAGTGATCCTACTTACCACTTTTCCCATTGCATTTTCCTCTAAAATAATCAAAATTGAAATAGTGTGAAGCCTCCAATGTTTGATTAATCTGGGTTCCTTGATGTTGTGGTTATCTACTCATGTAGACATCTTTTTCATAAACCATTTGACCATCACCCACTTGGAATTATGTTTTTCTACAATGGTTTTTATTCAAAGGGGTTATCTTATTTTCATAAGTTTTGGTACGATGTCCTCTTGTTGTTCCAACTTGAGACTCCTCGAGTATTTTTAAACCATTGATGATTTTGACTTGTCTTAATATTAGTGGGCATGGCAGTTTAAAATGTGTACATACCTCTTTACACGTTATCTACATCTTGGACGCTCATTGCCCTAACAATTCCTGTCAAAATCCCCATCTGGCACCGTTTCTGTTTGCGCCTGTCGACAGATACATCTGCATCTGTCGACAGCCGGCGGCAGGCTCTGTTTTGGAAGCCCAACGGGCGTCTCTTTAGGGTTGGATTTTGTGGTCCCGTCCTTTGAAATTCTTCCCTCTTTTAAAGGGAAACCCACGACCCTTTCCACCCTTTCCACTTCCAAAACTCCCTCCTCCTTCCTTCTCCACCAAACCCTTGTTCTCCAGGGCGCCAGACCCAGATTCTGCCCTCCTGGTTCTTTTTTCCTCCTCGTGCTGTTCTTCTTCTTTCCGAGTTCTTCTCCACTCCGACCTCCTCTCTTTCTCATGGCTCCCAAGGCAAGAAACTTGCTTCCCGTCGTCGTCCCTTATCTCCCAAGCCGGCGAGGGTTCCGGGGCTCCTGCCGAGCGCCGAACCAAGCATCGTGATGATCGGCTGCCCGAGCTTGTCGTTCCCCGAGGTTTACAACTCACCATGGTTCCGGGAACCTTCAGCAAATTCGTTCAGCTCGCTATGTTGATTTTCCTTCTTTGGGAGACATGTTCCCCAATCTCCTACCCCTCTTGAGACCCAGGGCTGGACGGTATTTCTCTATTCTCACCTGCACTACTCTCCTACTGCCGTTACAGAGTTTTCAATAATCTTGGTCTGTCTGGGGATGGGGATCTCTACACCTCTGTCAAAGGTACTCCTTTCAAGCTTACCCCCAACCTCATCCGCACTGCACTTCAAATTCCTAATCTGGGGCTGATGTGCTTCTCAGCCACCCTTCTGCATCTGAATACTATCATCTCATCACCCTCCAACCTTATGATGCAACTAAGAAAATTGCCAAACTGAATGCCAATTCCTTTCCCCCACTGAATTGAATGATCCATCACATCTTCACACCCTGATTGCTCCAAAGCATGGCAGTCGGGAACTCGTCACTGAGGTTCATAAATCTCTCTTTTTCTTCTTCCTCAAGTGCGAACAAATCAACTTGCCAGCACTCATGCTTCACCTGATCTGTCAATGCTTCTACAACCCAGGCGATCAATGCCATATGCTTGCCCGATCACTTCCTTCTTCTCTTCATTGGGATAATATTCCTGATAGTGAGCTTGTAGCCCTCAAATCACGCAGTGCCTTTGATCTCACTGCTGCCATCGGATGGGCTATAAGCTACTTGATGGGGTTGTCACAAGGGAACTCAAGGGTAAGGACCGTGCAGTTGATGAAGATGAAGCTGATGAAGATGAATCTAATGAAGATGATGCTGATGAAGACTCCCAGTCCGAGCCAATGGATGCTCAGGGAGATGAAGCTGATGTTGCTGCTGATGACCAAGCGCCTGATGAGCCCTCTCTTCGAGATTTCATATCTACTCAAATGGCACAAATGCAGCTCCAGATGACCACTGGTTTCGAACATCTAAATGCTCGATTGGATCATGTTGATACCAGCTGGGACGCACTGGCTGACACCTAAGTCCAGCTTCAGATAAGGCTTACCAGGCTCTCCACAGAGCTTCATGGACTCCGTCAGGCCTCTGCACCACTTGGGAATGACGATGTCTAGAGAGTCTAGGCGTCAGTTATCTAGTGTTTATTTTGCTTTGGTCAGGGTCTTTCATGTTATCTTAGTTTGCTCTCACAATCATGTTATTCTCCTTCCCTTGCACTTCTTTTTGTTATGTCATGAGTCACTTTTGTAACTGTGTGTAATGAATGCTCAATCAATGGAATTCACAGTTATTTGCTTATGTTCTACTCATGTGTACATGACGTATCTTTTGGATGTTGTCAAAAGGGGGAGAAAAACATCTTATGCATAAATTGAAAATTTTGTCATCATCAAAAAGGGGGAGAATGTTGGGTTTACATGTGATGTTTGTTTTTGATGATGAACAATCCAAATTAATGTTATGAGCATATTTGAAACATGAAAGCAAATGATAATCAAGAAAGAACATCTCAAGTGATTGTCTAAATGTTCTTTATATCTCACTAACAATGCTCTAAATGTAGGTGTGAGTGTAGGCAAAAACAATGTACCAAATTCACAGTAAAAACTCAAGAAAGTCAATTCAACAAGTACCTGTCGACAGACCCACAAGTCCCTGTCGACAGCTACACACAGGGAGATCAGACAGGTTTCAGGACAAGTGTACCTGTCGACAGATCCAAATCGCCTGTCGACAGCTACACACAGGAAATTGTTTCCCGCAAAGCCAGTCTTCTGGATTTTGCAAATCTATCAGCACCTATCGACAGATGCATAGTTTACTGTCGACAGACGAAGAGAAGATCTCAGTTCGAGATTTGGACATGTTTCCAAGTTTGGTGTTTTCTTCTACCACGACTCTCCATACTTAAAACACATATATAAGGAATGTTTTGAAGGTATTTTCGTATAGCAAGCAGCCACCATACCAAACCCTAGCAAATCTCAAGAGGAAAAGTCTCTTCCTGCTGCTCTGCTTCAGCACTCCGTCCAAACAAAGAAGAACAATCTTCTGAACGAAGTTGAAGCGATTTGTCTGTGATTCAAGCTTCTCCATCAACTGATACCTGTCAAGACAAAGTTGAAGTTCATCTGGACGACCATCTTGAAGAGTTCCATCTTAGGATTTGATTCTACAACTCTGAACTCTTCTCTGTCTCTGTTTTTCATACTCGGTGTGTGTGTGGGGGAGTCAAGTGTCTCTTGTGCTTGATTCACGTGGGTCATGTTGTTCTGATCGTGTGTTAACATTAGCAACGTGAGTTGTGTGTGTTGTAGTGTTTGAACTCGCTCATAGCAGTCCTTCTGCGTGTGTGTGTGGACGGTGGTGGATGTAGGATACACAAGTTGTGTACTCCGAACACCTTAAATCTTCGTGTCTGTGGTTTGCAGTCTTTGCGATAGATGATTGATAGGCACGTTGTCTCTACACATGCTAGATAGTTGGCATGTTTATTTACAACAAGCACACACCATAGTAATTCGAATTCAAGTTAAATCTATTCGAGATTTCAACAAGTCTGTGTTTCATCGAAAAGAAGGCAATAGGGTTCTAGTTTACAGTAATCTATTCAACCCCCTTCTAGATTACCATATATTTTGGGGGGGGGGGGGCATATCTTTCAAGAGGGAGAGAGAGAGAGATCGAGCAAAGAGAGAGGGAGCGAAGGGCACGACGGCGGCGCAACATGGGCTTCTCCCCCTCGACAGCGGTGGAGATGGCGGTCGATGTTAGGGATATTGGGGTTTTTAGATGGGGAAAAAGAGGTTTCCGTAGAGCGGCATATGGAGGTTTGGTGGGTTTTGAGATTGGGAAAGAGGGGTTCGACTTGGGGAAATTTTTACATGTTTAAGAATTTGATGACTTTTTTTTGGAGTTTTTTTTCATTTACTTATGGTTTCTGCATACTTCTCATTTTAACAAAAAAACTTGTCAAGTTAATAAAAAGAGTCCATAAAATTGATACTTAAAAATAAAAAAAGTATAAGAATTGATCTATTTATTCTTACAAAATTTAAAACCATAAGTGTGAAATGTTACTATAAACCAACTTTGTTGTAGTGTCACATCAAGCACCAAAATGGCGACCCGATTGTATGCCATCGGCACACAAGCCCATGGACTCGAAGCCTAATGCAGTGACACAACCCATTACCCCAAACTAGCATCAACTCACCGCAAACTAACATGCAATCTCAACCCGGCATTGACCCAGGTTAGGACAATCAATTCGCTCGGACAACATTAGGACAACTAGATCTCTTAAAGTTACTTCAAGTTCGAATCTCGATACTTGAGAATTGTGCTCAGAGTGGAGGACTGATGATAGAGCCTTTGGACCGGACCCATAACAATCTTGTTGGATCCGGCCTAGAACGACCCATGAGAAGGAGAGGTAAGGGATCTCCAAAGAGAAACTGAATGCTATATTAGAATCCATATACTTCTCCTGCCCAAGACCATCTTTAAAAAGACAACAACAATTTAAAACAATTTAAGATTAGGGGAGGTAAGGTTAGGTCATAGGTGTCAACACTAGACACAGTCTCACCAAACAAAACAAATTCTTTCCCATCCTAACACTTCTCGAACCAAGTTCTTCATTTTACATATCCTGTGGAACCCTCACCGTCAGGATCGATTATCTTATAAGGTCAAGAGGCAGCCAAGAGTGGGCTAAACTCTCGTTTCCTCTTCTCATCTCTGCAGCCCAAGATCCGGACTTGGGACCTACTATGCTCGTCTCCATCGAAGTCTGAAAGTTAGATCAGATCGACTTTATTATTACTTTGTGTATGGATAGAAAGATGTGTATAATTTTACCCTGCTGACCGATAAATATTTTAGCCGACCAAAACGCAGGTTTTGTTGGGGCCGCGAGCCCCATACCCGCCAAGTTTAGTAACTTCGCTGGACCTCTGAATCTGTTTGTTTTTGTAGATTTATCTATCCGGCGAGAGGAGAGAAAGAGGTGGAGTCGAAATGGAGGACAACGATGAGGGAGCCGAACGGCCGCCGCCGAGCAGCACAGGGAAGAAGAGCGTCATAAAGATCCCCTCTTTCCAGGGGACCTCCTCCCTCGGCGCCGGCGAAGATGGGGTTGGGGGCACCTCCACCTCCACATCAGCTTCTCACCCCAAAGCCGCCTCCTTCTCCCAGGCCTTCTCCTTCGTCAAGAGCTCCGAGTTCTACTCCCCGCCTCCTCCTCCGCCTCCACCTGCTGCTTCTCAGGCAGCCGACTGCGCCCGCGGGTGAGTGCCCTGCGCTAAAGTTTGTGTTGCTTGTTACGCTTTTGGGCAGTCGGGTACCCATGCGATCCGGTAAAATCGCTCTCTTTGTGAAGGCATAGTGCCGCAGCGCAGTCCGAGGACGTCCCGGTGGGGGGCATTCCCTCTTCTTCCAACGGTTCCTCCTCTTCTTCTCCAGCCAATTTCGTTGCTGGGAGTCGCAATGCTATCCTCGTTAGCCATAGGCAGGTTTGTCCACTCTTCTTGAGCTTGTGCTTCGAAGACTGGAGCTTGTGCCGCTCTCAGTCTTGCAGTGGGAGCTTCTTCCGAATATTTCCGACAGTTTTCTGTCCTCTGAGGCGCTTCCTTATTTTGGGTGTCTGTATTCCACGTTCTCTACGTAAAGAAAGGGAATCCATTGCTGAAGCATATAAGGAATGTCAGATGGGTGTTCGCGGATGTCGTATGTGACTACTTACTTGGGCAGACTTCCTGTGCGCTATATATAAGGTAGTCAACTGATCCATTTCTCCGCCTGCTCCTCACTGGTGCTGTTATTGTTTACATTGGTGTTTTGATGTTTGCTTCAGCAGTAAGCTATTATGATTTGTTTGCCACTGAACTGATGCTTTGCTGAAGTGGTTTCAACTGATTGATAGTTTGAAAATTAAGTGGACATGGGAACGCGGCTTTCTTTGTGTGGAAGAGAGGAAATAGTTGATGGGTAGGCTCTAGGCTCCGCACCTAAGTTTTTTGGTATCGCTGTTCTGTTGGAATCTGTCATGCAGTGTGATCATCTCTGATTGTGCATGTGAAAGCATTAATTTGCTTTTTGATATTTTGATTGATGACAAAAAGTTTTTTTTAGTAAAAAAATTTGGAGGGGCTCTCGGTCCCCTGTTTCATTTACATTTTGGAGGAACAAAGTGGGCTAAAAACTAACCGCTTTGTAGAATGCTTGTGATAGTGAACTTTGTTGGAGTCGGCATTTCATTTGTAAGAAAAGAAGCTTGGTGTGCGCCACCTCTGCCCAAAAGAGGGATATTTAACATTTTAGGGACTCACAGCCTTTCTTTATTTGCACATTTATCTGAAGGAGGGATGTTGCACAAAGTCCCATACTTTTAATAGCATTATACTATGTATGAGTAATAGAACAACTGGACCATCTTCTTTGTGAATGATCTATGATATGAAAACCAAACACCCATAAGAAGAAAGGAGAGAGAACATTTTTTATTTCAAAAGAATGTGAAATTATAATTGGGAGTTGGGTGCTTCTTGTACTCCTTTATAAGTTTATATCAAATCCTAAGCTTTTAGCTTGGTGACTTACTTCAACCATCTTATAACAAGAAAGAGATGTAAATTGTCCACTACATCTTTCTGTTTGAAATAAGATTAAGAATTAAAACATAAATATTTTATGATTAAGGCTATCATGGAAAAGCCCTGTTCAACCTTGCCAGGGCATTAAGCTGCCCTCTTTCCCCTATAAACTGACATGAGAAAAGGAATAACTCATAATGCAAGGTGAAGAGAACCGGAGCCAGGAAGAAAAAAAGAGAAAGAAGAAGTTTTTTTGACATTACTCTTTTTGTTAGGTAGATAAGTTGGCAAATGGCAAGGGAAGGGAAATTGTGAGGGGAGGGCACGGGTTCGAACCCACGGCCTCCCGCCTCCTCCCCTCCTTTCGGCAAAGGAAGAAGCCACTGCGCTATGCGAAGATGTTTCTTAGTTAAGTATGTTTCATAGTTTTAGGTGGTACTCTAAAAAAAAGGTTTTCTAGACAGTACTCTCAGTTAAGTATGTTTCTGAGTTTTAGGTGGCACTCTTGGGAAGAAGAAAGGCAGGTGATGTGTTTTAGGCAGCTCTTTTAGCTTAGGTAAGCATGTATTATATTAGTAACTATAGTTTCTTGATGAAAGGCCAATCCTTCCTATAATGTTTGAGCCAATCCCTAGCCCATTTCAAAGCTCTTGTGCGAATATCAAAAGCAGCCTTCTGTCCTGGAGATATTTTATTCTTTGACTACCATTATACCATTTCAGTATGGTGGTAGTAGGGCACTATGGCATTTGGGTTTTCTCCTGTTGTTTCTTTTTGCCATTTTGTCTGTATTTTGTCCGTCTTCTGTTTCAAATTTTCTTTACTGTTCTCATTGTATGCTTTACTATCTTCTGTCAGTGAATTATGGCCAGTATTCTGGTTACCTTTCAAAAAAAAATTAACTATAATTTCTGCAGTATTTTTCAGGTTTTTATTGTGTTGTTAATTATTTTGTTTAAATTCTTGATTTTGAAGCTGTAGGTAGATGATGTCAACCTTTTATTTACTTATTAGAGAATTATTATTTGTCATCTATTGAGTCAAGAATTGCTATCATTATCTTTTGTTATTTAGTGTATTTGTATCTAAGTTTTTATATGATTGTGATGTGTTTAATGTTATATTTGGCAATTAGATAATTATGTTCTCTTCTCAAGTGCTTTAATTTATTGGTTGCTTGATAATTGCTTTGGTAGCTGCTTTCTGGAGGCAGTTACTAGTGCCTACTATGAGCTCTAAGTTTGGATTATCAGTGAAAATATTGAAAAGCTTTTGACACTTAACTTCTCTAGGAAATTCTAATTTCCTCTTGTTTAGTTACGAGACATAGTCCAAAAGGGAGGCATGTGTTGTGATTTCACCCTTATCTTAGATTAATTCTTTCCCATAATTCTAATGTTTCTCATACACAAGGCAGTCCAAATGATAGTAGATAGTTGCTGCCATGATTTCTTCATCCTTGTACGTGCCTATTTGGTTCTGTTCAAGATCCATCAAAACATGCCTGCATAGCATATATGTGTTGATATCAGTATCCTAACCATATCAGATGCAGAAATTCAGGTTTCTGTTTAGTTTTAGGTGAAGAATTATGGAACTTGAACCGTGTGGGTGTTCCCATTTGTCTTAAGCCTTGGAAGTGCTCTCAACATCTTGGTTGGACTCAACTGTTTCATCAGTTTTTGAGTCAACTATTGCTATTATTATTTGACATAATAACTTGACTCTGTCGGCGGCCCATTTGTCTCAAGTCTTGTCCCAGTGCCCTTCCAGGAGGGGACATAGAACATCTTTTGTTTGTTTTAAGGTTTCTTAGTTTATCGCATTATTGATGAGAGGAAAATGTCCAGCTATAATGGGAATGATAAGGGATTGGGAGTAGGATACATATTTTCCAGCATATAATTTATCTTTTGGAACAGGAGAAGAATCAAGGTATTGCAGTGCTGTTAGTGTTAGGGGGGAGATGTACTGCATAATAAGTGGAATCTGCTTTGAAATTCTACTGTGGGTGATCTATTTGGGTGTGGACAGGATGATGGAGCATCTTGTCTTAGAGGATTGGGAGCTTTAGTGTCATCTTGTTTGCTTCCTCCTTCTCATTTCTGACTTCCCCAGCCCCATTCCTCCTTTCTTTTTTATTTTCTCTGTTTTGAGTTATGAAACTCCCACCACATGATTATACCTATATGGCACAAGCACCTCTCCCACTGCTAATGATGGCACCTAAATCGTTCAAACTAAGCACAGACTTAGCTTGCTTCCTTTTCTCTATCTTTTCCTCAGCAAGTGGCTTCCATTTCTCTATCTTGTTTGCTTCTTCCTTCTCATTTCTGACTTCCCCAGCCCCATTCCTTCTTTCTTTTTGATTTTTTTCTGTTTTGAGTTATGAAACTCCCACCACATGATTATCCCTATATGGCACATGCACCTCTCCCACTGCTAATGATGGCACCTAAATCACTCAAACTAAGCACAGACTTAGCTCGCTTCCTTTTCTCTATCTTTTCTTCAGCAAGTGGCTTCCATGGTATTCATGGGATCACAAATCATGAAAAGAAAAAGAACTATAGTATGTATTCTTTTGGTTATTGTACATGTAAGATGTGGATGCATGAAGCTGTGAAAAAATTAGCAGACAGAGAAATGTTGTGTTGGAATTTGTGAGAAATTGAAGCAGATTGTGCTTTATGTACACCGTTGTTAATTAAAAATTACATGGTGATAGCAGTATTTTAGTTGAAAATGAAAAGCAATAAAGTAGTAAATGTATCAGTGAATGACATCAACATTTTTATTCTGGAGAGTTTCTGGGGGGGTTGCAAACTTTTATTTAGGAAAGAGAAAAGAAGGTGATTCTGTTTTGTGTCTATCCTGTATTGTATACATATAAACTCGCATTATGCCATTGTCTTGCAAATTTTTTACTCCAACTGTTTGTCATCTTATTCCTGTCTTCAGTGAGCTGAATATGCATCTCTGCTTGGACACAGCAATATTTTCCCTTTTGTATTTTCTTTGGCTCATTTGGCATCTTACATTCATGCAGTCTTCGGTATCATCTTCTTCATCCAGACTACTTGTATTATCGAATAAGAGAACTGCAGAAGAACTTTAAGCTTCGTGTTGTCCTGTGTCATATTGATGTGGTATGCTCCACATTGCATTATATCTTTCCTCACATCCATCTCTCC
>JACBKR010006022.1:0-15019 GCA_014218235.1 Colocasia esculenta | reverse complement strand
GTAGGTTTAGGAATCCAATCCTAATTCAAACTAGCTATTTAATGCATTAAATATCTCTTCTATTTTAGTAATATTTTAGTTACGAATTTGGGTATTTCTCTATTATTCCCCTTCTTAAAATCCCTATTTTAGCCCACTCATTTCTAATGGGTCAATATAGCAAAGCCCATTACTCCTTTTATTTTAATGGGTTTTATTTAATTCTCTTTATTGATTCCTAGTTGATTTAATCCATCTTCCTTTTATTTGATTTTCTAATTAAATAATAAAATATTTATTTTTTCTTATATTTTGGGTGCTACACATGGTCCATCCCTTAATCCCCAATCCATTCATGCTTTTTAACAGTAAAGCAAAGGTAGGAAGTCTCCCTACCGGTAGAAGACGCCGAAGAACACCCAAAACCTTCTCGCCGACGGCACGCCCACGCTCCGAGCATCGTCCTCGCGTGGTTCTCGTGCCGCACGAGCCATCCGAAACTAAAACCCATCGGAAATTGCCGAAAAAGACACAATAGGTCCTCCCCTACGCCAGACAGAGCATCCTCTGCTCTGTCTGGCCAAAACGATGCTTTTAACATTACATTCAAAATCACGTCGCCAACAGCCACAGCGTTTAATCCTTTTAAATGCGTCCACCTAATTTGACACAATACAGAAACATGTGCCACGTGTCACAGAGGCGATTCTTTGAATCGCGTCGGGCAAGGCCGATGCGTTCAAATCGCGTCGCCTACCTCCGCTGCGTTTTAAAATAGTGAACCAGCAGTGCAAATGGGCTAGCATATCCAGCCCACACTGCTCAACCCGTGCACACAAACAGCCCATTGACCATCTCTTGGTCAAGAGCACCACACATAGACCCGATAAACCCAGATCCGAACGACCGTACCGTTACATTACTAACACCTAAAAAGAAATGTCATCCTCGACATTTAGTGCGAAACCACGACAAGTCAGACTAACACCTAAAAAGAAAGAAAGCCATGTACAGAACAAGTAGGATACACTTTCTTTCATAATTGCTCTGCTCTTCCTTTCTCTTTATTTCTTTCCATACTTGCTTTGCCCAATGGTACGATCCATTCTTCCTTTACTTTCTGACAGCAAACAATTCTACCTTGCTATTGGCGCTTTATCTCCTTTGACTCAACCTGCTTCCACACTTTCTGTTTGTGCTTGCAACATCCTTTTCTGGGCGCTTTGCTTTCTCAAATCATTTACTAAACACTGCTCCACTGTAGTGCTTTACCATGTCATAACCTCTTTCAATTCTCAAATTTTCCGTTGCCATTTCATTTCTCTATGCATGACTATCAATTGTTCTCTGCTTTCTTTTTCTTTCTTCTCTCTTTATACATTCAACTGCTAACTTTTCACAGGAAACTCACTGTCATTTCTGACTTTCCTGCCTTTTCATATTTCTTAAATTTCTCGATCTCTTGCCCATTTGTGCCAAATCTGCAAATCTCTGTCAAACAAGAAAACTTGTGGGTTATGAGCTCCCCACACTTCCGCTGCGCTACTCTAAATATGCTGACCACTTGGCCCAATCTCTTGTAAATTCTGCTTCCGATACTGTTTCATTTGCTTTCCACTTTCACTATTTCTTAAATCCCAGCTTGACTCAATTCTCATTTCACATATTCTTTATTTATTCTGCTCCATCAACTGCCACTTGCCTGCAACACTGAAGTTTACTAATCTGCTTTTCTTTTTATATCACATATATTTGTGCTACATCTTTACATTATGCACTTTGCCTCTTAACTGCTGGCACATCTTACTCACCTCGTACCTTTCTTATCTTTAAACCATCTTCTCTAGCTGATTTTTCATACTGCCTTTTCATTATTTCCAAAATACTATCCTCATCACTTTAATTCTGCAATTTCTTTTCTCATATAATACTGCATTGACTATTCTGCACAAATTCCATATTTCTCTTGACTAACCCTTTTGCACACAAGTGCCACATTTTCTTAAGTCTTTATCCTTACTCAACTGATCATCCTTTTCTTTCTATGCTTATCCATTCAAATTATCTGCATCACATTTCTCTCTTTTAGTTCTATCTGCTATACTGGGCCATATTCACTGTTCCTTAACTGATCTGCCCTTTTTCTTTTTACATTACCTCAGAAATGTTTTCCACAAATAAATCTACTCCATTTAAAATTATATTTTCTATACATTAACCTGCAAATCCTTTCTAATCATTTCTCATCATCTATTTCCCTTCTTTCCGTTGCTTTCTACACTCTTTCTTTTTCTAGTCCATATTCTGCTAACTGCTAATATTACAACCACAGTGTATTCCTCTTAAGCACTTTACTAACTGGCTTGCATCAATACATCCTTCACACTGTAATTCTTATTACTATTTAATTTTTTTTCATTCATGTTCTGCCCCAGTCAAACTCTGACATATCTCTTTCTTTGCTCAACCTCGGCACTTTCTTATACAAATCTCTCTTATCACAATTTCTTGACACCATAACTATTCAGTACACTCTCTATTCCCGAACTCACGGATGCACCAATGCTAATCACACTAATGTGATATGGCTGCCACAACTCTTGTACCTCTGCTATCATTTTCCCATCTGAGGCTGATCCACTTTATACATTTATCCCAAATTTTCCTTACCACTCTAATCACACTGTTCACCAAAAGTTCCTTGATATCAATAGGCACAAATCTCAACACAATGATCACCTCTACTGAGGTTCTCAACCATTATGCACACCAACTCGTCTTCAACTATACATTACTCTATTCCTCATTATACATCTGTTCCTTTACTATTCCATCATATCATCCTTTATCTCTATCTCTTCCCATTTCTGTTTCTCACTAAAACATTCTTCCTAGATTTCATAGTTGAAATCACTAATCTTTCTAGTTTCATAACTGTGGGTTCCTTAATCAACTTAAATGGCCTTAACACACACTGAATTTCTATCTCTAACTTACCATTTTTCTGCCATATCTAACATCTGCTAGGTTTACACACAACCATTTTCATAATCTTTCACTTTTCACAATATGTATTTCCTCTAACCACATCCTTTCCTGCTACTACCAACAACTTCCCAATCAACAGACAATTCACATAACAAAAAACTTACGTGAAAACCATTTTAAATCACGTAAAACTGTAGACTTACTACCAGCAGTGGACATTAATCCATGTATTGGGACATTATATCTTCAATGTCTTTTCATATTCTAACTGGACCATTGCTTTGATACCAATTGTAACGGTCCTGGATATTCATACCCAATAAGGGTCCATATCTAGATCCGTCTCCCGCGATCGGATCGGAGTCTCGCAAGGGATATCAATAACACGTGTCAGTAAGAATATAAAAGACCACAAGTACAATATATAACACAGGAAAGTACAAGTGTATAAATGTAAACCACAATGTACAAAAGTTCCATTACAAAATATACATGTCCAAATAAAGAGTACAACTACCTGTGGCATACCCCGAGGGAGCACAAGCTCAAACAACTCAACTACTCTACTGTTGGTGGTGCACTACTCCTGCGTAAACCACGCCAAAGTCGGACAACACCTGAAACAAACTATAAGTGAGTGAGCCTCAACAAGTCACTGGCTCAGTAAGGACCTCCCACAACGAAACCATAACAACACAAAGAGACCTCAACCCCAAAGGGGTCTCACTGGCAACACCGGTAGCCGAAGCATAACATGCACACACACGCATGTTAATCAACAACAAACTATAAACACACCGGCTAAACCCGATCCTCGGAAGGTAAAGGGAAACACAAGACTAGCTTAGCATCGCTAGTCAACCTTACAACCAAACCACCTCGACTATAAGCCTCATCGTCAAACCACTGCCTAGGCTACAGTCTCACAGGCAAACTAGTCACACAAAGCATCGGGTTTGGCAATGACCAGCCAACACCCACACACCAAACCATAACTAGAAATACATGGTATGAATATAAATAACACACAACACATGGAGAGTCACACCACAAGACCTCCATAGTACACACGGTCTCACCTCAACATCTTCTGAGGACGAGACTCATGTACCACAACACACCACTACCCTCGAGGGGTACATGTACCTGCTATCACGAGGTACAACACTAAACCATAGAACCGTGCCACCTTCAGGGCACACCACAACGGTTACAATCTTAACCAGCGGATCACACACAAAGCACAATTAGTGGCCATACACGAGTCGGTATGGAACGACGCCACCACACGGGAACGGACTACTGGTTCATGATGCCAGTATCCAACCCAGACAACAAAGCACAAGAACTACCTCTCAGTCTCGCAGTCACGGACGAAAGGTCCAACTGCTGCTCCACAACAACAAGCTAAGAACAGTGGAGACCAACCAACACCACAACCTGCAGGTCACACACCCTGCAGGCCCATGCCTAACACCTTTAGGGACTCCGGCCCAAGCTCCCCAAAGTGAGGCACTAGAAACACAGGACTAGCTGGGGACCAGTGTCGACTACTAGTGTCTGTACCCCCAACAACAAGGGCGCTACAAGCGACTACACACCCACAAACACCAGTCGCTGCCCCTCAGTGTCTTTCCCTCAGCCGGACGTACAACTCAAACACATGAGTGAGGGTTTCCATGAAGACGACTCAGACCTCTGAGGTACACACGTACCGAGACACACCCCGAGCACAACACACGTGCCTGGCTCTCCTAGGAACTTGAGGTACCTGACTGAAGAGGTATTCCGGATTAGGTGCCGGACCACCAGACTCGATAAACACACAAACCACGGTATATGTACTATATAACCTTTATGTACAACCCACATTACACAAGTGTAAGGAATAGCTTATCAGTCACCTGTGACCCTCAGGCCATCAAAACACAACCGTTCATAACGGGGTCATCACATGACCGCCAAGACCACACATTAGACTTATACAGATTAACCATTGAACACTTTTCTATTACATTAAACGCTTAACACAAATCATAAGCATACCATATCAATATCGGAACACAACCTTGCCTGTCATTGGTCACCCATGACCTCCATGGCAACACACACCACTTAACACATTAAACATTACAACAATCTTTAAAGAATAACTACAAACCCGGGATAGGTCTACACAAGACCTTCACTTCCTAACCCCCAACATTCCCTTTAGAGACCAAACCGCGTCGGATACAGCCGCTGCCACTTGAATCGTGTCGTTCTTTCCAGATGCTATTCAAAATGTTGTCGCGACAGGCCTTAGCGATGCGACCAGGTCGCGTCGGCCCGATCGACGCCACTAGACCGATCGGTCAAACCTTCGGTCAACAGTTAGTCACGTCCAACAACACAGACGTGTTCCACATGACCGTGTCGGGTCAACCAGATGCGACATCAACGCCGCCTTAACACAAGAGACCCGAAGCGCGTCGGCTCAGCTCGACGCGTTCACATGAACGCGTCAGCTGTCCTGGCCACGTTTCAACAAAGACTGTGAGTTCAGCTTGCAGGCCAAACCCACCCCTTCCCCCATAGGAAACCCATAACAACTCTCATAGTTCAATCCATTAAAACTGTAAAAAGGATAAACCCAACATGGCAAACCACCCACACATGGTCCATTCCTTAATCCCCAACCCATTCATGTTTTTTAACAGTAAAGCAAAGGTAGGAAGTCTCCCTACCGGCAGAAGACGACAAAGAGCACCCAAAATCTTCTCGCCGACGGCACGCCCATGCTCCGAGCATCGTCCTCGCGTGGTTCCCGCGCCGCACGAGCCATCTGAAACCAAAACCCATCAGAAATTACCGGTGAAGCCACAACAGCTCCTCCCCTGCGCCGGACAGAGCATCCTCTGCTTTGTCTGGCCGAAACGAAGCTTTTAACATTACATTCAAAATCGCGTCGCCAACAACTGCCATGTTTAAACCTTTTAAACGCGTCCACCTAATTTGACGCCATACAGAAACCTGCGCCATGGGTCATAGAGGCGGTTCTTTGAATCTCGTCGCCTGCCTCCATCGCGTTTCAAAACAGTGAACCAGCAATGCAAATGGGCTGGCATTTCCGACCCACACAGCTCACCTGTGCACACAAACCACACAAAACAGCCCATTAACCATCTCTTGGTCAAGAGCACCACACGCTCATCCGATAAACCCGGATCCGAACGCACGTACCGTTACATAGGATCCCTGTCGAAACAATAATTACTTGAATTCCATGCACAACTAAATTCTATCCACATATAGTCTTGTCAGTCTATCTAACGACCATGACATGTTCAAAGCTAACAACCTGCACACCTTTGTCAACCTATCAACAAAGACACATATTCCATTGTGACCTGACGCTGTCTTGGGTAATCCTATTGCAAAATCTTTGGCTATATCATCCCACTTCCACTGCGGAATGGATAATGGCTGTAATAAACCTCCTGGCTTTTGATGCTCTGCTTTAACCTGCTGACATGCTAAACATCTTGCTATGGATTCCGCTATTTCCTTTTTCATGTTCGGCCACAAAAATGCTTCTTCAAGTCTGGTACATTTTGTGCTACACTTGGATCGGTGTGCTTCTTCCAATACTTTCTACTTCACTCCTGCTTCTATGGGACATACAATCGATTCCTGAATCTGATTACACAATCATCATCAATAGTGACATCTTCAATCTTCACAATTTCAGCCAAATTCTCATCTACTTTCTGAGCTTCTATTATCTGCCAATACAGGGATGGTTCCACTATACTAATTGCTAACACTGCGCACCACTAGTTGTTTGGAATGAGTAAAGAATTCTTTGCTACATCTTCATATAATTTCCACTCCTTTGTCATCATATGACTCATCACTACCTTTGTGGTCAAAGCATGTGCAACAACATTTTCCTTGCCCGGATGATATGCTAAGCTGAAATCATAGCCTTTCAAATATTCCATCCATTTACGCTGCCTAAAATTCAAATCGTTCTGTGAGATTATATACTTTAAGCTCTTGTGATCCGTGAAGATTTCAAATCTCTCACCATATAAGTAATGCCTCCATAACTTCAATGCAAATATCACTATTGCTAGTTCTAGATCATGTGTGGATAATTTTCTTCATGCCGCTTTAGCTGTCTGGATGCATATGGCACCACCTTCCCATGCTGCGTTAGTACTGCCCCAATCCTCTCTAGAAGCAACTGTATATAACACAAAACCACCTCGCCTAATGGTATCTCTAATATGGGTGCTGAAGTGAGCCTCTTCTTCAATTCCATAAAGCTTCGCCGACAATCTGATGACCATACAAAAGGCACTCCTTTCCTGGTTAATTTATTCATAGGTGTTGCAATCTTCGAGAAATCCTGATAAATCGCCTGTAGTACCCTGCCAAACCAAGGAAGCTTCTGATTTCTGGTACTGTTTTGGCTCTTCCACTTCATAACCGCTTCAACATTAGCTGGATCCACTGCATCGCCTTTCTCTAAAATCACATGTCCTAAAAATTGAATTTTCTTTAACCAGAACTCACATTATTGAACTTAGGATACAATTAATGGTCTCCAATATTTGCAAAAGTGATTCTCAAATGAGCTACATGTTCTTCTTCTTAAACAGAATACACCAATATGTCATCTATAAATACCACAATCAGCTGATCCAAATATGGGTGAAATATCTATTCATCAAATTCATAAAAGTTGCATGTGCATTAGTCAACCCAAATGGCATAACCACAAACTTATAATGTCCATATCTGGTTCTAAAAGTTGTCTTATCAATGTCCTCTTCTCTGATCTCAGTGATGATATCTTGATCTCAAATCAATCTTGGAGAATACCTTGGCTAACTATAACTGATCAAATAGATCATCAACCCTGGGAAGTGGATACCTATTTTTATAGTGACCTGATTTAATTGCCGATAATCCATACACATGAAGCTGCTATCTTTCTTTTAACAAACAATACTGGTGCTCCCATGGCGAATGACTGGGCCGAATGAAACTTTTTTCTAACAACTCTTGTAACTACTTCTTTAATTTTTGTACTCTGTCGGTGCCATCCTATACGGTGCTTTCAAAATTGGCATGCTGCCCAGTTGCAATCCACTGTAATGTCTACTTCTCTATGTGGAGCCAATCCTGGTAACTCTTCTTGGAATACATCCACAAACTCATAACCACTGGTACCATTTCTACAGACTTACCTATCTCAACCAGACTAACTGAAGCTTGATACGTACACATCCCGCATTAATCAATCTTCTAGCCTTAAGTGCAGAAATGATAAACTTAGGAGTGTAAAATGGCATACTTGGAATTCAAACACAACTCCTCCAAGATGACTGAATCTGACTTTTTTTTTCTACAATCTACCACTACCCCATAAGCTTCCAACCAGTCCATAACCAAAATCACATCATATTCTTTTTAACTGTAATGCATATAAAATTACTGGCAATTGATTTCCTTGTATCATTATGGGAACCTCATCTAAGTAATAGAAAGTAATCATGAAATCACCTGATGGAACCTCCACCACTAGCTCACACTGCCTCTCCTCTATGGGTGAACCATACTATCCATGAAATCTTCACAAATGGAAGAATGCGATGCACCCGGATCAATTAAGATTCTAACAGAAAATTCCATGAGAGTTAATATACCTCAATTAGATTAGATGCTTCCGCTTGTGCTCTTATGATAGCCATAACCCGTCCCGTCCCCTCTGATAAGGCGGACCTCTACCTCAATCAGGCGATGGTTGTTGCTGCTTTCGTGCCCCTCTGCCATAGCTGTACCTTCTAGGATATGGACAATTCCTGATTTAGTGTCCCGGTTGATCACAATTGTAACATCAGTATTATGGACGAATTGTAGGCTGTCTGGCTGTACTTTGTTATGACTCCTCTGACTCTGGCTTAAAACCTTGGCCTTGCGGAAAACCTTGCTGCATGCCACCTCCTCGGCACCTAAATATCTTCTTTAACATGGATCCCAATTTACCAAGTCTTGACACCTTTGAAGGTGTCGTGCCCTTGCTAATACCTGTGGAATGCTGTGTAAATCAGAAACTACCTGAGTCTCCTGACTGTCTAGCCTGTACAGTCCTCTCTACAATAGCTGCTCTCTGGGCTGCCTCCTACACTGTCCTACACATATAAGGAATTACCGCATCTTGCAACTCTGGTCGCAATCCTCGGATGAAGTATTCCACCATCATAGCATTATCAATGACTGCATAAGGTGCATATCTACACCAAGTCATAAATCTCATCTGGTATTCCAATATGACAACTCCCCTGCTGTAATGTCCTGAACTGTTCCATCTTTGCTTGCTGAATTTGCATTGGAAAGAATGTATTTAAACACCTCTAAAAATTCCAGCCAAGTAATAATATCTTTCACCCGACCAGCAAACATGGTCTGCATCTTAAGCATCCACATTCTTGTGCAAATCTCCGCAACTGATAAGTAGCCAATATCACTCTGTCGGCTGTGGACATTCATAGTGACAAATACTATTTCAATTCATGTACTCAGTGCTCTGCCGTATCCGGATTTGGACCTCTCAAATACATCGGTGGTTGTAACCGCAGAAACCTCTCCACTAGTACTGTAAACTCTTCCACACTAGCTGGTCGTACTGGCACAACTGGAGGTACGGGTACAATAGGTGGTACCTCAACTCCAGGTGGTGGTGGGGGTGGTGCTAATGGTATCGGTACTGCCTCCTCTTCAATTGGTGATGCTGCAACTGCTGGCTGAACCGGTGCCTGATGATCTAACCATGTCCGAATCTCTGTAATGCTTTCCCATAACCTTTCAATCAGCTGATGTGTAGGCTCCTCGGGCTCATCTCCACCACCTCCCCAATCTCTTCTATCAGCCATTTCTAATCTTGCACATATATCATTCCATCACATAACACACAAACAAATCATTACAAAACTAGGTCCCACTACCATCAATAGACTATTGTAAAAACCTGGCTATGTACATCTCTAGTTCCTCATTTACACGAACCTTGCTTTGATACCAATTGTGCTGGTCATTGTCGTTCAAACCATTAATCTAATAAAGAACATAATCTGACTCTATCTCCCGCAAACTGGCCGAGGCCTCGCAAGTGATATCAACACACAGATGTCGTGGAAATAAAAAAGAACACTTTGAACATACATGAGATTCCATATCTTACACATATTCATATGAAATGTACATATCTAGTTCTGAACTAGAGTGAACGTACGGAGTACAACAACTATGGATATACCCCAAGGCACAATAAATAAGAAATTACTCTGCTGGAGGCGTAGACCCGACTCCGCTACGATGTGGTCCCAAACTAGAAAAAGGATGAGAACCCTCATGCTCTCCTTCACCTAGAAGAAGAAGGGGTGAGCCTCACAAGTCACTGGCTCAGTAGGGAAACTCCCTCGAGCTGAAAGAACAACAAAACATACAAGAGTAAGAAGAAAAAGGCATGTCCTAAATAACAAATACCGCTACTTAACATGATACTACAGTTGTAAATAAATAAACCATTCTAGAATTGTACTTGGTACGACTTGAATAAATAAACAGACACTCATGTTTAACTGTACAAGCTAAAGAAGGGCATGCCACACACGAGTCAGGAAGACTGGTTCGCGACACCAGCCACTGACTCGGACAAACCAAAAAAGACTAGCTCTCAGTCTCTCAGCCACGGACGAAAGGTCCAGTTTGCACTCCACCTCAACAAGTCAAGAAACTATGGAGACAAACAATACCACCACCTGCAGGCTACATCGTTGCAGACCCATGCCTAGCACCCTTAGGGACTACGTCCTGAGCTCCATAAAGTGAGGCACTGGAAAACTGGACTAGCTAGGGACTAGTACATCTACTGGTGTCCATCCCCCACCACGAGTGCACTACAAGAGAACCTACAGATCTTGCATCTTTCCCTCCGCCGAATGTACAACTCAAACTCAGTAGTGAGGGTGTCTAGGAAGACGACACAGACCTCGATGGTATACACCTTACCGGGACAAACCCAGAGCACCACGTGCTTGGCTCACAATGAACCTGGGGTATCCGACTCGAGAGGTAAACACGGAAGGCGTTTTAAACAACCAAACTTGCTTTGCACACAAAACCATGCAAGCTCGACATTTCCAATCACGATAAGTACTGATGCATGCTTACATGCTTAAAATAACCTAAAGAACATCACACATGCAATGTGCAACTGGAAAGAGACCGACTGGCCTAGAACCCAACAACTCGGGTGGCCACTTCAAAAAATGCGATGAACACAAACGCTTCTATTAAAACTCATAATCGCGGCGGACCAACCCGTCACCTTTAAAAGTTGAATTGTAACCGGACAAGTCGTTGCATTTAAAACACGATGTCTGGGTCTGTTGCCTTTCAAGCTGAAGAACCAAAACCTGATCTTCTCCTCTAGAAACCATTATATATCCATTACTTTATGTAGAAAACCATATACAACCACCCATATAGTACCTAAGCATGCTTGCTGCTAATATATGATCAACACTACACTCTAAAGATTCAAACCTAATTCACAAAATCAAAACAAGGAGAAAGTCCCCTACCAACATGAAGAACACGAAAACGATGATGCCCTGGCATTTCCGCGCTCCGAAGCATCTCCTTGTGCTGGAAACACGTCGAACCTCTCACCATGAACCCGAATCGTCGGACATACCCCCACAAAGCATCTCCTTCAGCCAAACAGTGCATCCTGCACTGTTTGGCCAAGTTCGGAGCAAAACACAACACAGGCTAAATCGCAACGTATTGGGCCATCGCATTTAACATGCTATGTACCCCGTCGTCGCAATTAAGCCACGACGCCCCTGCAGGCGCCACGCGGCGTGCATGCAGCCGTGCTTACGGAAAATGACGATTGAATCGCAACATAGCAAGTGGTCTCATTCATGCAAAATCATGATGCCTGTGTTGGTCGCATTCTTAAAGGACGCGTTAAAAGACTGTTGGGCTCAGATTTTCCAACCCACAACCTCACACGCCTGCTACACACAACCAACCCAACCAATAGGCCACACACTGGCTACCAAACCCTTTAAGCTATGATCCGAAGGATCATGATATTAGATCCACACTACCACTGCTCTCACTCAATTCTCTTCTAAGGTGTGAAAAGAAAGAGAAGAGAGAGATCAAAACTCTCCCTCTCTTGCTTGTTTGTTGCTGCGCCTGCTGGTGCTATATTGGACCTGTTCTAGCCCTTGTTGCTGGTGCACCTTGGAGGTGCACACGAGGGAGCAGACGGCAATGAGAGGAGGAGCTATCATCGTCGGAGACCGCCATGTGGAAATCGGTAGAGGGAGGTCACGTGAGCTTCTTCATCTACGAGACCGTATCTATGCTTCAAGGGATATACAAGCTCCCCTATGTGAGAAAGCCTCACCCTTGCATGAATTGCATGAATGTCATGCACCTAGACATCATCCTGGTTCGATAAGTTTTTGTGGGAATGTGTTTTTGTTTTTAAATTACCTTTTATTGCTCATCCGATGCCCCCACACACTTCCCTATAGTGGTATCAGAGCTTGGATTCATGGGAGGATGTCTGGTTTTCCTTTTATGCGATTTAGAATCGTTTTCAGCAATTGATTGTTTTCCATCACGGTTTCAATTTGAATGACAATGACTATTGTTCCTTGAAGTATTCAAACGACAATGTTATTAGTCGTCCAAATTAGATGACTATTATTTTTGTTGTCTAGAAAAAGATTTTCTATTTTATTGAGCTCTATAGATGTTGACGGCGATATGTATTCTTGCCAAGAATTCCTAGCGATAATGTCGGGACGGTTATCGCTAGGAGAGTCTGGAGATAAGGGAGGTTATCACAAAATGTCCTGGCGAAAGGAACAGTTGTTGCCATGAAGGGTTCCTAGAAACCTCAATGTTGTGGCCAAAGATGTTGACGACATAATCGACCATCGCCAGGAAGTGCTTCTTGGGTCGTTGGATGTGGTCTTCAAGTTTAGCAACGACGTTGACTGTCGCAAACATAGTCCAATGTCTGCAAATCACTTCAATTCTACGATGGGTTCATGTTCGAGACCATGGAACTGGGATTAAATTTTAATATATAAGTTTTAGATTAAGAGTTAATCTAATAGTTTATTAATTAAAGTGCTTATTTATTTTTTATTTGCTTACATATATGCTTATGATGTGTATGATGTGGGTGGATGTTCATGGACCATTATGTGATGGTAGGTGTGTGTGAATGTGAGTCTTTGGGCCTAGGAGCTTCCCTCTTTCTCATTAAAGATGTTGTCTACTACTACTCCCTACGATTGTGTACCTCACCTGATATGATCAAGGTCTCTAATTGAATAAAATGTACATTTTTGGGCTTGTGTGCCTATAGTTATTAGTAATTATTGTAATAATTTGAAATGACTCAAGAAGGCACAGTAGGAGCTTGGAGTAGTTGACAGGACAAATGAGGTAGAGAAGGAAGATCACCGTGTATGTGATGTGCCATCGACACATATCGAGTCTTGTGATCAAGTCTTTAGGCTCAAGCTTGTTCATGCTAGTATCTAGTCCATGATCATCTGCTGTGGTTATTTATTATATATGATAATATTCATTTTTGCACCTACTGGGTACATATTTGTATGCTATGTAAATATAAGCTAAATTTATGTGAGGGATGCATTTTATTTAGCTATTAGACAAACAAAACCAAAACCTCTCTGTTAATAATATATTAATTTGGTAAGCGTGAGGCAATAAGATTGACTCGCATGGCTTCCTCATTATACGAAAGACGTCTTTTCTTAATATGGATGAGTGGCAGAGTCACTCTGGGCTCACCTATATTGGGACTTGATATCTGGCTATGACATGGATATGTCATTGATGAATTGAGGACATGGTATGTTTGGTCGAGTCCCTCGGGAGCATATCATGAATCATGCTTGCCAAATATGATGGTGTTGACTTAACCAAACATCATGGATGGCGATGTCCGTCTGGGCCATGATGATTTGGAGGCCGAATATGACGAGTATCATAACGATTGTATTTGGCAAGTGTTGTCTACTTTTAGGCTTGGTGTGATTTGTTGGGTCGCTTGAGGTCATAACAAGATGCCAATTAGATTTCGATCCCCGCTAGAAGTGACTTCTATGACTCCTGAGTTGCAGAGGCACACATGAGAAGATGATGAATGCACAATATATTATCCTACATCTCCATAAATGTTTGAGGAGGAATGGAGAACTCAAGGATATGAGACATCAGAGAGTCTACTTCCAGACTAGGATGACTTAGGAGCATCGGTTCAAAACCATGACCTAAAGATAATTGAGTGGATAGAGCAGTGGTGTCTCTAGGACTTGTGCTAGAGGATTAGCTCTATGTGTGGACCTTATACTCCTATTCCTTTTGGATTCCTTTTCTCTGTTCATAATAAATTTTAATATGAACAAGAATGAGGCAATCCTACCTGAGCTACTCAATTGTTAAGGGAAGCTGAGGGTGCCATCAAGAAGGAGAAACCAGTTATCCATGTTGGTGAGACCAAAAAGAAAAGGAGGCCAATAATGTTGTGTTGTGCGTTTTGATGATGACATGCATAATATGCATTGATTAATACATAATCATTGTTTTGATGTGGAATCCTTTAAATATTATTGCAAATCATGGACTTACTTGCCATATTGATAACATGCATAAATGAACAACAAATGTCTTGTACTAGATGTGTGTGTCGACACATGTCCTTGAAGGTGTTGACACAGAACTTTAGATGTTCAGTTTCTTCTTCATTAATTGAAGTTGTGACTTTAACCATTCACATTTTGGTCCATTCTCATCCAAAAAAGTTGTGACTTTGACCGTTCACGTTTGGTAGTCATCGTCACAGCCGAAGCTTATGACTCGAATGTTCACAGTTTTGTTGTCGTCAGCCGAAGCTATGACTTCTACCGTTCACACTTTGGTATCGTCAGTGAAGCTGTGA
>JACBKR010006021.1:0-15048 GCA_014218235.1 Colocasia esculenta | reverse complement strand
TAAATTTCTTCACATTTTTCTGGAAATTATGATGTTCTCGGATTTTTATTTTGACGTCGTTTTCCAGAATCGCTCTGTGGAGGCACGCATTTCGATGCGCGTCACTGGGGTAATGTTCATTACCACCAGTCATACTTACACGTCAATTATTTCAATTTATAGATAACATTAATGTATTATAACTTAATTATCCTTGTTTTGGAATAAATAACTAGTAATAAAAATTTGGGGTATTACAACAACTGATGGAGTGTTCGGTGATCGAAAGGTACACGAACAGAGGTCTCCGAGCACAGGCTTTGAGGAGGAGAGAACAGGAGGGGCTGCCAAATATGCCTTCAGCTCGAGTGAAGGCAGCTTTCGATTCGTTCAGTCCACAGTACTTGCCCCCCTTGCTTCGAGGAGCTTGTAGGGCCTCGGAGCAACTTGAAAGAATTTTTAAAAACTTCTTTCTGCTGCTCGGGGACATGAACCTATTCAGTGCCGCAGATGCCACGTCAGGCGCTGGACGTCGCGCACTGTCTTTGGACTGCTCATCTCAAGCACCGCTGGATTTTGTTCGGGTTCGCCTCTATTCCCCTGTTGATACGAGGAATCCGAGGAAATTACCCGACCGACACCAAACGCGCACTTGGCAGGATGAGTTTCATATTATACCTTCGCAGAGTTGCGAAGGTTTCTGGAGGTCGGCAATGTGGTCAGTTCTTGGAAGTGTCTTGACCAGCATGTCATCAACATAGAACTCCATGTTGCGCCCGATCTGCTGCTCGAAAATCTTGTTGACCAGCCGCTGGTAAGTTGCGCCTGCATTCTTCAGACCAAATGGCATTCTGGTGAAACAGTATAAGCCTAGGTCTGTAACGAACGTCGTGGCGTCTTGATCTGGGGGATGCATGCTGATCTGGTGGTAAACGGAGTAGGCATCCAAAAGCTGAGAAGCTCGTGCCCGGAAGTAGCGTCCACCAGCTGATCAATGCGGGCAGAGGGAAGTTGTCCTTGGGCGTTGCCTTGTTAGATCTTTGTAATCCACGCACACACGCCACTTGCCATTGGCCTTGCGTACGAGGACCACATTGGAGATCCATCTTGGATATGGGCTTCTCGGAGGAGCCCTGTCACGTCCTACTCATATACTACTTTGGGGGGGTGACCGAAAGATCGAGCTAATACAAATAGGGATAGTTAATATAAGCAGGGACAGTCTTGTATATACATAGAAAGTTGCAGCGAAATAAAATGTTACAAGTACCGATAGTTTAGATTTAAAATATACAACAACTGAAGTGACGGAGTCTAAAAAGAAGTAAGGTTTGCTAATTTATGGATCACTCGGCACACAATCCCTTGGCGAGTCAGACCCATCTGAGATGCCTGAAAGGAAAGTAGAATTTATGAGCAATTATGCCCAGTAGGAAATTGCAAAATATAAGTTGGACAGTAGTAGGAAAAGAGCAGTAAGTATAACAGACAATAAGAGGACGCGACATAGATATCGAAGTACAGTTCAATGAAGATATCATAAAAGAATTTGCCCGGAACTAAACAGTAAAGAAATTCATGCCATAATACAGTTTATGGAAATGTAGACTAAATTTAGCAGTAGGTGGTGTTATGCCAAACACCCAGTAGATCCATTCTCGACGGGTACAATTCGAATTAACCGATTCAGTGGCCGAGTTCGGGTGCTCCTCCAGGACTGGATTGGCCCCATTGCACAGGCATTGGTCCAGTAGAGTCCGAAGACCCAAGGTGTCACCATTTCCATTTGATCAGTCTTTTTAATAGTTCGGGCAGACCTTGAAGTAATACTATATTAAAGCAAGTTCAATGTGAGAGTATAATGATAGCAAGCCAAAGTAAGGCTAGTTAGTAGGGTTGGTCCAAGTCTAAATAATATGAGAATTCTAGGAAAGGAACGAGTTGAAACAACATGTATGAACTCAAGAGAAAATTGGTCGATCGGAGGGGTAGGATATGTTTGACTTTTGTCTCAGTAGGAGGGGGCTCCTTGGAGAAGTCATATGTGTATTTATCATTTCACACCGGACCTTGGATTTCTAGCATTCTACTAGGTTTATTTGAATTATGAGATTTTTAGGTAGACCAAATTATGAGAGATTGGAAAGACGCTATTTTGATGGAATCGCCAAAATGCATTTTTCTTCTTCAGTGGGAGAGTTGACTTTTTATTGGTAAGAGATATGATTTTTTTGATATTTTTATTGGATTCAAATGGGGGGTACTTCTTTATTTACATGTAATATCTTAAGTAAATGTGTTCATTTACTTAAATGATATGGAATGTAAATAAGGTATGAGTTTGCAGTCTTGCAGGGTATCTGCTGACACTTAAGGAAGGAACAGACCTGTCTGAAAAATTGTAACATCGGTCGACCGACCTGGCCAGTTGGGACCTGGGTTTTCAACAGTGGAATCGGTCGACCGATGTGGGGAAGTCGGTCGACCGACTTAGCCAGGTGTTTTGACTGTAGGATCGGTCGACCGAAAAGACAAGGTCGGTCGACCGATTCCGGAAAAATGCAGACCCGTACGGATGCAAATCGCACCATTTTTTTGGGCCTGAGAATGGAAATAAATGAGCAGGAATAGAAGATACATGACTATACCACTTGTATATATTTTTCTGGGGAAGTGGGAGGCTTTATGTCCCTCATCTCTCTTCTTTCTCTCTCTTGGGCGGCTGGAAAAGGAGGGATCGGTCGACCTAATTGACCGGTCGGTCGACCGATTCCGGTGACAAACCAAACGATGCTCTGTTTTTTTTGTACATGTGAATGGAGGGGAAAGAGGGGACTTTAATGGCTATGGATGGGGGTCTCCCTATTGAGAACAAACACTCAAATGTCAAACTTTCTTGGACTTGGAATAGCAAGGAGAAGGAAGGAAATTCCTAGTATCAAGTGTTTAGAGGATGAAGATTTCCTACCTTGGTTGGAAGGAAAACAAAGCTTCCGGAGCTCTTCCTATAGCTCCAAAGCCTCCTCCTGTCTCTTCCTCAAGCTTCAGTGGAAGCAACAGTAGTAGTAGCAAAGCATAGCAGCAACAGCAAAGCAGTAGTAGCAGCAGTAAAGCAGTAGCGGCAGTAGCAGAGCATAGCAGCAGCAGGTGCGAGAGGATAAGGTTTAATGGGGGATAAGGATTAACGAGGTTTTATCCTCCAGGGGAAGGGTGGTGTGGTGAACGTGGTTGTTGGGGGTTTGATCACGGGGAGATTTTACTGGGATTAGCCACGTAGGTGGAGGTAAAGGCGTAACCCCCATTACGTAGGGTGAATAATGATTACCTTACGTAATCACTGTGTCATAATTGAAATATATATATATATATATATGCATATATATAATTCCATATATTTATTATATAATATAAATCTCTTTTAATCCATTTTCATCAATATGATTTTACTGATTTAAGTTATTAATTTATGGGGCCTCATGTGCGATTATTTCCAAGGTTTATTTAGTAATGGTAGTGCACGTAATAATCGAATTAATTGGAGCGTCATCATACATTATACATAAATGGCCAATTATTTTTATAAATAAAATCAAGGTGTTACATCTCTCCCCACTAGAAAAGAATTTGGCCCTCCAAATTCAACTAGTATCAACTACTAGCTTACAAATAACTGGGTATTTGCTCTTAATAGTATCTTCTAATTCCCATGTTGCTTCTTCTTGACCTCGCCGACTCCATTGAACTTTTACCAATAGCACTTCCTTATTCCTGAGTTGCTTGATTTTTCGGTCGAGGATCTGAACTGGATTTTCTTCATACGCCAAGTTACTCTGTATATTCAGATCTTCATATTCAATGACATGGGACGGATCATATACATATTTCCGCAGCATAGATACATGAAAAATATCATGTACGTTGGATAGTTGAGGGGGTAGAGCAAGCTGATAAGTCACTACTCCAACTCTTCTTAATATTTCAAATGGTCCAATATAGCGCGGACTAAGCTTGCCTTTAACTCCGAATCTGCGGATTCCTCTTCGAGGTGATACTTTGAGAAAAACATGATCTCCTTGCTGGAATTCCAGTTCTCTTCTTCGTTGATCGGCATAACTTTTCTGGCGATCCTGGGCAGCCTTCATCCTTCCTTGGACTATCTTTACGATTTCTGATGTCTCTTGAATCATTTCTGGCCCCAAAATTTGTAGTTCATTTAGCTCTGTCCAGCAGATAGGTGATCTACATTGCCTACCATATAGAGCCTCAAAGGTGCCATTTGAATGGTGCTCTGGTAGCTGTTGTTGAAAGCAAACTCCATGATTGGTAAGTGATTATTCCAATCTTTCCCAAATTCTAGTGCACAAGCTCGGCACATGTCTTCCACCACTTGATTTAACCTTTCAGTCTGTCCATCAGTCTAGGGATGAAAAGCTGTACTAAATTTCAATTTGGTTCCCAAAGCTTCCTGTAGTTCCTTCCAGAAATGTGAAGTGAACCTTGCATCACGATCAGAAATAATGTCTTTTGGAATTCCATGTAATCGAACGATCTCCTTCAAATACAATACTGCCAGGACATTAACAGACCATTTGCATTTTACAGCCAGAAAATGAGCTGATTTGGTGAGTCGATCGATTATTACCCATATTGCATCATATCCTCCACGAGTCTTGGGTAATCCTGTAATAAAATCCATGCCCACGCTATCCCATTTCCACTCAGGTACCTCTAGAGGCTTTAATTTTCCGGCAGGTTTCTGGTGTTCGGCCTTGATCTTTTGGCAGGTCAGACACTTTGCTGTGAAACTTGCAATGTCTTTCTTCATGTTGCACCACCAGAAGTTTTTCTTGAGATCTTGGTACATCTTGACAGTTCTAGGGTGGATAGTATAATAAGTTCGGTGTGCTTCTTCCAGTATTTGTTTCTTGATCTCTGAATCATCTGGCACACACAATCTTGACCGAAATCGAAGGTTCCCTTGAGTATCAACACAAAAATCTGGTTTAGAATTCAAGTTCTCCCTGATTTCAATTAGTGCAGGATCATTATCTTGCTGAGTTCTGATTTGCATCAAAAGGTCAGATTGAACTCTCAGATTTACTATCATTACCTTATCGTCCTGTGGTCTAGCTTCTAGATTCAGTGTAGAGAATTCCTCCAAAAGCCTCCATTCTTTAACCATTAAACATGTCATCTGAGCCACAGGGTTTCTACTGAGAGCATCTGCAACAGTGTTGCCCTTTCCTGGGTGGTATTCAATTTTAAAGTCATAATCCTTGACGAATTCCAACCATCTTCTTTGTCTCATGTTCAATTCTTTTTGCGAAAATAGATACTTCAAACTCTGATGTGATCAGAATATACAATGAATCGACTGCCATAAAGATAATGCCTCCACAACTTTAGAGCAAAAATTACTGCAGCAAGTTCCAAATCATGAACTGGATAGTTGCTTTCATGGTTTCTCAATTGTCTGGATGCATAGGCAACAACCTTTCCTTCCTGCATTAAAACACAACCCAGTCCTATGGTTGAGGCATCAGTGTACACTTCAAAACTTTTTCCAATTATGGGTAAGGTTAGGACTGGTGCTGAGGTTAGACATTCCTTCAACTTTTGGAAGGCGTGCTCACAATCATTGCTCCATACAAAGGGCACATCCTTCCGGGTTAGCTGGGTAAGTGGTGCAGCAATTTTTGAGAAATTTTTGACAAATCGGCGGTAGTAACTAGCCATACCCAGAAAACTTCGGATTTCAGTGAGAGTTCGAGGTTGTTCCCAATGCTGGATGGCTTCAATCTTAGAAGAGTCTACCGCCAAACCATCTTTAGAAATAACATGACCCAGAAATGTCACTTGCTTCATCCAGAATTCACACTTACTAAACTTGGCATATAACTTATGATCCCTTAATAATTGTAAGGCAATCTGCAGGTGTTCCTCATGCTCATCCACACTTTTTGAAAAAACCAAGATATCATCAATAAATACAACAATAAATTGATCCAAGTGACTTCTAAAAATATCATTCATTAGCCGCATGAATGCAGCAGGGGCATTAGTCAAGCCGAATGGCATCACAACAAATTCATAATGCCCATACCTGCTTCGGAAAGCTGTTTTGTGGATATCCTCATCCTGAATTCTCAGTTGGTGGTAACCAGACCTGAGATCAATTTTTGAGAAATATTGAGCTTCCGACAACTGATCAAATAAGTCATCAATTCGGGGAAGTGGATATTTATTCTTGATTGTGAGCTTGGTTCAGTTGTCGATAATCAATACACAATCGTAAAGTTCCATCTTTCTTCTTGACAAATAAGACTGGAGCACCCCAAGGAGATGTACTGGGTCTAATAAATCCTTTATCAATCAATTCCATGAGCTGCCTTTTTAACTCCTTTAATTCTTCTACAGACATTCTATATGGTGCTCGAGAAACTAGCGTGGCTCCAGGAATTAATTCAATGGTGAAGTGTACTTCCGTACTAGGAGGTAAACCAGGCAATTCTTCAGGAAATATGTCAGGAAAATCTTGAACTATGGGAACATGTTCCAAACCTGAGACATTCTGGTTATCAACATTACTGATGCCAAGTAACCCTGACATCCATTCTTCACTAGCTTACATGCTTTAATTGCCGATATGAGTGGTATTCCTTGAGCACGGGGACTCTTAAAGCTTACTGGTGGGATTTCTTATTCATAAATGTTATTTGTTTAGCATGGCATTCCACTTGAACATGATGTTTGGATAGCCAATCAGCTCCCAGGATAACATCATATTCCCACATATCCAAACAAATTAAATCTCAGGAAAGTTGCGTCCCTCAATCATTATGTCACTATCTGGACAGTAGCAGCTAAGTTCTTTTCTTGTACTAAGGGGAGTAGCAACCTCTAATTTTTCCAACAGTGGGACTAGATGTTCTTCAAAAGATTTAGCAAATGTTTGACTCACAAAAGAATGTGTTGCTCCGGAATCAAATAAAGCATAGGCAGATTTCGAGTTCACAGAAATTGTACCTTCCACAAGACCGCCTTCGTCTTGTGGCTCGGCTTCCACTCCTTGAATAGCTTGCAGTCTTCCTTGCTTAGGCTTGTGATTCTGTGAAGAAGGTACCTTAGGCGAGAGAGGGCAGTTGGGGAGTCGATGTTGATTACTGCCACAACGTAGACAAGCTCCTAGCTTCCTCCAGCAGTTTCTTCTTTATGCCCACGGAGGTGGCAATAATGACAAGCGTCCTTAACTTCAATTGCATTCTTTCCTGTCTTCTTGGCTGGTTGTTGAGGCCTAGATCCATTTCCTACCTCATACTTCCTTTACGCTCTCCCATGGTATAGCCTCCACGAGTTTTCCCCGAAATCCTTTCTGCCATTTCAGTGGCAGCTTCAAGAGCTAAGGCCCTCTTAACCATCTCAGAATAAGTGGTAATCAAGTGAGAGGCCAACTGAGGGATCAAAGTCGGACGTAAACCATTCAAGAACCTTTTTGCTTTCAATTTTTCTGTGGCAATCATGTGGGGGGCATACCTTGATAGTCGAGCAAACTGTGCCTCATACTCAGCTACCGATAAACCTCGTTGTTTTAAATGAAGGAATTCCATTGCTTTCCTTTCTTGGACTACCTCCGAGAAATACTGTTCGTTGAATAATTCAACAAACTCCTCCCAAGACAGTTGTTCAACATCTCCTATTGTAGTCTCTATGGTTTCCCACCAGGCTCGGGCTTCTCTATCTAGTTGAAATGTAGCTAAACGAACTTTGTCCTCTTCCTGGCACCGGATAGCTTTAAAAATTCTGGTAATCTCTTTCACCCAATTCTCAGCCTCATCTGGGTCGGTACTTCCGGAGAAACGAGGGGGACTTAGACTGCGAAACTCCTTAAGGGTATTGGTTCCGTTGTGCGAGTTGTTCTGAGCTACTATTTTTAATGCTCGCGTTATCCCCTGAACTGTATTCTGCATTCTCTTCCATGCTTCACCTCTTCCATCCATGGTTAATTTGGAAGATAATCTGAGATAGTCAAAATATCACAGTTAATATTACACACATGACCATAAGTTGATATATTTATATATTCTATTTGTACATGCCTTCCACTAGTAGGCCAACATTTACATCAGTTCAAAAGAGAAGAGAAAGCCTCCCTCCACAACATCTTAACATCCCCTATTTTTTAAAAGTTAGCTATCTACAATAGTGCATTCTCATGCAGGAGGGGCACAAAAGGTGAGTCCTAGGCTTCATCTCTCACTACTGGTTGGTAGTGGATCCTGAAGACTGGTCCTGAGCATTATTTTGGTTGAAGTACAGCTCCCTGGCGGCTTCGGTCATAGCATCCCAATAAACTTCTACTTGATGTAATAATAGGTCTTGGCCCTCCTTTAAATGGTCTAAATTGATCATTATTGTACTCATAGCAGCTAGCGATGCAGGGGGGTTCCTGCCATGAATGCAGCACCAGTTAAATTTAACACCTCTTCCTTAATCCTTAGGTGGGCTTCACGTTGAGCTTGGGCGTAAAGCTCGATATCCTGACGTAGTAGATCCATAGCTAGTAGCAGACGATCGCGTGCACTGGGCTCCATTCTGTTACAGTCAACATGTCAATTTGTAAAAGAATGAAATAATTTCAACTATTTCTAATACTAATTCCCAAATTTCTACCCATCTCACAATTTGTTTCCAGGGTTAGCGGAACCTGGCTCTGATACCAAGAAATACCTGTCACGTCCTACTCATATACTACTTTGGGGGGGTGACCGAAAGATCGACGCTAATACAAATATATAAATAGTTAATATAAGCAGGACAATCTTGTATATACATAGAAAGTTGCAGCGAAATAAAATGTTACAAGTACCGATAGTTTAGATTTAAATATACAACAACTGAAGTGACGGAGTCTAAAAAGAAGTAAGGTTTACTAATTTATGGATCACTCGGCACACAATCCCTTGGCGAGTCAGACCCATCTGAGATGCCTGAAAGGAAAGTAGAATTTATGAGCAATTATGCCCAGTAGGAAATTGCAAAATATAAGTTGGACAGTAGTAGGAAAAGAGCAGTAAGTATAACAGACAATAAGAGGACGCGACATAGATACGAAGTACAGTTCAATGAAGATATCATAAAAGAATTTTCCCGGAACTAAACAGTAAAGAAATTCATGCCATAATACAGTTTATGGAAATGTAGACTAAATTTAACATTAGGTGGTGTTATGCCAAACACCCAGTAGATCCATTCTCGACGGGTACAATTCGAATTGACCGATTCAGTGGCCGAGTTCGGGTGCTCCTCCCAGGACTGGATCGGCCCCATTGCACAGGCATTGGTCCAGCAGAGTCCGAAGACCCAAGGTGTCACCATTTCCATTTGATCAGTCTTTTTAATATAGTTCGGGCAGACCTTGAAGTAATACTAATATTAAAGCAAGTTCAATGTGAGAGTATAATGATAGCAAGCCAAAGTAAGGCTAGTTAGTAGGGTGGTTCAAGTCTAAGTAATATGAGAATTCTAGGAAAGGAACGAGTTGAAACAACATGTATGAACTCAAGAGAAAATTGGTCGATCGGAGGGGTAGGATATGTTTGACTTTTGTCTCAGTAGGAGGGGCCTCCCTTGGAGAAGTCATATGTGTATTTATCATTTCACACCGGACCTTGGATTTCTAACATTCTACTAGGTTTATTTGAATTATGAGATTTTTAGGTAGGCCAAATTATGAGAGATTGGAAAGACGCTATTTTGATAGAATCGCCAAAATCGCATTTTTCTTCTTCGGTGGGAGAGTTGACTTTTTATTGGTAAGAGATATGATTTTTATGATATTTTTATTGGATTCAAATGGGGGGTACTTCCTTATTTACATTCCTTCATTTACTTAAGATATTACATGTAAATAAGGTATGAGTTTGCAGTCTTGCAGGGTATCTGCTGACACTTAAGGAAGGAACAGACCTGTCTGAAAAATTGTAACATCGGTCGACGACCTGGCCAGTGTTGGGACCTGGGTTTTCAACAGTGGAATCGGTCGACCGATGTGGGGAAGTCGGTCGACCGACTTAGCCAGGTGTTTTGACTGTAGATCGGTCGACCGAAAAGACAAGGTCGGTCGACCGATTCCGGAAAAATGCAGACCCGTACGGATGCAAATCGCACCATTTTTTTGGGCCTGGGAATGGAAATAAATGAGCAGGAATAGAAGATACATGACTATACTACACTTGTATATATTTTTCTGGGGAAGTGGGAGGCTTTATGTCCCTCATCTCTCTTCTTTCTCTCTCTTGGGCGGCTGGAAAAGGAGGGATCGGTTGACCTAATTGACCGGTCGGTCGACCGATTCCGGTGACAAACCAAACGATGCTCTGTTTTCTTTTGTACATGTGAATGGAGGGGAAAGAGGGGACTTTAATGGCTATGGATGGGGGTCTCCCTTATTGAGAACAAACACTCAAATGTCAAACTTTCTTGGACTTGGAATAGCAAGGAGAAGGAAGGAAATTTCCTAGTATCAAGTGTTTAGAGGATGAAGATTTCCTACCTTGGTTGGAAGGAAAACAAAGCTTCCGGAGCTCTTCCTATAGCTTCCAAAGCCTCCTCCTGTCTCTTCCTCAAGCTTCAGTGGAAGCAACAGTAGTAGTAGCAAAGCATAGCAGCAGCAGCAAAGCAGTAGCAGCAGTAAGCAGTAGCGGCAGTAGCAGAGCATAGCAGCAGCAGGTGCGAGAGGATAAGGTTTAATGGGGGATAAGGATTAACGAGGTTTTATCCTCCCAGGGGAAGGGGTGTGCGTGAAAACGTGGTTGTTGGGGGTTTGATCACGGGGAGATTTTACTGGGATTAGCCACGTAGGTGGAGGTAAAGGCGTAACCCCCATTACGTAGGGTGAACAATGATTACCTTACGTAATCACTGTGTCATAATTGAAATATATATATATATATATGCATATATATAATTCCATATATTTATTTAATATAATATAAATCTCTTTTAATCCATTTTCATCAATATGATTTTACTGATTTAAGTTATTAATTTATGGGGCCTCATGTGCGATTATTTCCAAGGTTTATTTTAGTAATGGTAGTGCACGTAATAATCGAATTAATTGGAGCGTCATCATGCATTATACATAAATGGCCAATTATTTTTATAAATAAAATCAAGGTGTTACAAGCCCAACAGTTCGATTGACCACGTGATCCTGTATCACGGTCTGCCGTTCTCGATTCACAGGGCGCCTCCTTTGCTGCACTGGCGGGATCCGGGGATCCAGCCGGAGGCAATGCACCATGACTTCCGGGGGAATGCCTGGAAGTCGTCATCAGACCAAGCGAACACATCCAAATTGGCCAGCAAGAAGGCTGTGTAGCGTTGCTGTTCGGCCTCTGTCAACAAGGCGCCAATGTACAAGACGTGTTCGGGGTCGTCGTCCACTTGAATGGGGATTAAGTCTTCAGCAGGTGTCCCTCGGCTAGTTGAAGGCTGATCGGAAGCCGGAGGAGCCGGATCAGCGAGAGTGGTTGCTTGTCTCTTAAGGAGAGGACATAGCAACGGCGAGACTCGCGCTGACACCCGAGCACTTCGCCAACTCCGCTTGGAGTAGGAAACTTTATCTTCTGGTGGAGTGACGAAGGTACTGCTTTGATTCGCCCGATCAACCTCTGCCAAGGATAGCATTGTATCCAGGCATGTTGTTGATGACCAGGAAGTCAACGATCTTGGTCACAACCCTTGGGGCCGTCCCCAAGGTGATCGGAAGGCGAATTCTTCCCATGGGCTGGACCGAAACTCCCGAAAATCCGAACAATGGCGAGTTTACAGGGGTGAGTTGATCCGCTCGCTGACCCATGAGGACAAAACAGTCGTAAGCCAAGACATCGGGGGCGCTTCTATTATCTACCAGAATCCGGCGCACATTACAGTGGTTGATGGTGGCCGAAATGACCAACGCATCAGTGTGTGGGGTCGTAACCCCTACAAGATCTTCGTCGAGAAGGTTATAGCCTCCTCGGGGTGGGCGTGGCAGGACTGGCAGGATATGGGGGACGACCGAACAGCTGAAGGCCGGTCTACGACATGCACTCGCCTTGCGTAATCGCGTCGGCTTCGAGTGCTTTCTCCGCCCGCGCTGAAGCCTCCCCGCGATCACGTTGATCTCCTGCCCATTGGGCTCGTTGTTGATCGGCTGCTCGGGAGTGTGGTCTCGGCGTTGGGGGCGCTATTCGTTCCGGCGCACGAACCGTCCAAGATAGCCACGCTTGATAAGGTCTTCAATTTCGTCCTTAAGCTGGCGACACTCGGAGGTGTCGTGGCCATGGTCACGATGAAAGCGACAGTATTTATTTTGATCGCGCTTCCGGGGGTCGGAGCGCATTCTTTGTGGCCACCGAACAAATGCTTCATTCCTGATCTCTGCCAGGATCTGTTCGGGTGCCACGGTGAGGGGGGTGTAGTTGGTGAAAGGGCGCGGACGGCGCGGAGAATCGCCATTGTGCCGTCCCTTCTTCCGATCTTAGTCGGAACCGTTGTCGGAAGGTCGCTTCTTGTCTGACTGCTCTCCCTGCTCGGCCCTGCTCGCCGCCAGGCTCTCCTCGCAAGCTGCGTGGCGCTGTGCGATGGAGAGTAGTTCGGCAAGGGTAGTGGGCTGCTGGACGCCGAGGGTCCTCTGCAAGAAACCGTCGCGAGTGCCCTGGATGAGGGCACTGGTTGCCAGAGGGACGTCCAGGCGCGAGATGCGAAGCGCCTCTGTCCGGAACCTCTTGACGAAGTCCCAGAGTGCCTCGTTTTTCTTCTGGCGCACAGCCAGAAGAGAAGCCGCCGTTCGGGGCTGCGACCTTCCGCCAAGGAAGTTGTCCCTGAAGGACTTCTTCAGTTGGCGGAAGGAGGTGATGGAGCTCGCAGGGAGGGTTTCAAACCAGGCCCTGGCGGTCTCCTTGAGCGTTGCAGGGAAGGCCCTGCACTTAGCCGCGTCTGATGCTCCGTGGACACCATGTGCGACTCGAAGCCGTGGATGTGGTCGGCCGGGTCAGTTGTGCCGTCGTAGGGCGCGATGGTGGGTAGAGGGAGCTTGGAGGAGACCTGGGCCTCCAGGATCTCCCTGCTGAATGGGGAGCGGAAGTCCAAGTCATCCTCCGCTGGAGCCTTCCCCTCCGCACGCTGAACCATTGCGTCCATGCGGCGTTCGAGGTCGACCACATGCCTTAGGCGCCTGGCGAGCTCCTGCTCGGAGTTGGCGGGGCCCCCTCGTCCAGAGGCGTGGGAGTTGCCTCCCACGACTGATCGTGGCGGACGGGGGGAGACGATAGAGCGTCGGGGCGAGCGCCCCCGGCGCTCTGGTGCCCGCTCCTCCGACGGGGCCCGGTGAGACCGGCGCGGCGACTCCGCCTGCTGCTCCTGAGGCGCCGGGGGGACGCGGGAGCGGCGATGCGACGATTCTGCCTGCCGCTCGCGCGGCAGGAAAACCGCCGGAGCCGCTGCTCTCGCCAACTGGGCCTGCAGGGCGAGGCAGACGCCCGTCAACTGCTGCATTTGCCCCCGAAGCTCCGCTACTTCGAGGGCAGTTGCGGGTGCGGCAGTCGTTAGCGCTGGGACGTCGTGATTTGCGCCAACGGGGGCGATGGCGACGTCGTCAGGGGGGGATCGACGACGGGAGTCCCCTCACGACTGGAGGGACCTCGTCTCCCTGCTTCCTATGTTCTGGTATGAGGATCGTCCTCGAGCCATGGCAGTGTCGTTCCCACAGACGGCGCCAAATGTGGTGAGGTGATCCTGTTTGGGCTTGAACCAAACAGGCCTCCACTAGAGAGAGAGGGAAGACGATCGCTGGTGAGGACGAACGCCTGCAAAACCAGAAGAGGATCAGGGGGCCCGGTGAAGACCGGGGAAACCCTCCGATGCCTAAGTCAGTGGAGAGCTTGAAAGGCAGGGGGTTTCGGAGTGCGAGAATGTGTTCGCGTGAGGAAGAGAACGTACCGTTGCATGGTACTGTACCTGTGCTTTTATAGGCGTCGGTGCCGAGGCCAACGTGCGTAACGTTTGGTGGAACGTGCCTGAGAAGGCGCCTTAATGGACGCGCATAACGGGAGGCGTTATGCGCTCAGATGCCCGTTGGACTGACAGGCGGTTCGTGCCTCTTGATGGTGGAGGACGTGGCCTGGGACGGTTACAACCGCGCCGCGGGCCAGGGAACCTGCTCGGAACCCTTTGGGAACACTTTCCGAGCAGGTGACCCATATGGGGGGTCGAACATGCTGTTCGGTGATATTGGGGGTTGCTCCGCGCAGTAGGGTTACTATTCCTATTCGGAAGCCTTCCGCGGTGGTTCGGTAGCGGAAGGACAGATGACCTGCTCGGGGCCAAGCCACCACGAGGCTTAACAGCGTCTGATCAAGGTAGCGGTACCTTGGAGATCTTCACACCGTCTTGGAAGGGACGTGGCCGTTGGGATGGGGCCACGTCAGCTGACAGGACACGCGAGGGCCATAGTGGGTCATCATGGGCCTAGGTGGCCAGATTTGGCCACCACAATAAGTGTCAATATTTTTATGCAAGTATAATTATCATCACTCATATGAGGGTCCTTCAAAGAAGTGTTGATAATTGTGCTTACACAAAAAATATTGGTACAAAATATTACTCGAGTGCTAAATATGGGAATGTGGGGTTTCCAATAACACCATTGGGGCAAATTTTACTGTCATCAATATTATAGGGCAAATCCTCTTGTGTTTGGGGAAGGGTAGCAAGTTGAACTCACTAAATATATGGTGGACGACGGCAACCATTTTTAGGACCCATAGGATAGCTTGTTGAACTCGCTAAATATATGGTCGATGAAGACAAACTTTTTTAGGACCCACACGACTTCCAATTTATGGTGGCTAAATCTGGCCATAGATCCATCATAGCCTATTATAGCACTCAAAGGTCCCGTCAATAGGCGTGGCCCTTCTTCTGGGTGCCATGTCCTTATAAGGACCGTTTGGGGGCCTTCAAAGCGTGACCCCCGTGATCGGGCCTCGCCAAGCCCCCCCAGCAGCATGTTCCCGAACAACA
>JACBKR010006020.1:0-15085 GCA_014218235.1 Colocasia esculenta | reverse complement strand
TCGGTCCATTTGACCAATGCATGTGCAATAGGGGCCCTGTCTGGTCCTGGGGAGAGTGCCCCAACGTACTGTATTAACCGCGGAGTATGGACTCTTGGTGCTTGGCATAGCACAACAAACAAGCAAGATTGTGAAAATGTGCCTTTGTTGATATGATAAGTTTGATCTGATATGATATGATAAGATTTGATATGATACGTCTGATCATGTGAACGCATGATATCTGTTTGAATATGGCCAATCTCTTTTGATACGATTCTACTCTTGAAATATCTGTCCATTGTATATGAAACTCGACATGTGATCTGAAATGATACCCGTTCTACTTTGCTATTCAATCTGTTAGTATTGCATGCATTGTCATCATATACATGTCATATCTTGCCTAATTAAAATGTTAATCACGTATATTAGTGCCCGCACAATATTGAGATGTAAATCCTACTGAGCTAGTTCGCTCACCCTATCATCCTGCCCTTTTCAGGTAGTGATGAGGAACCAGTGGAGTCCGATGGGGCCGGGGAAGAGTGATGAACACCGCTATATGAGGAGTGGACAGTTTAGAAATAGACATTCAAGTAGTCGATGTATTAGAGAAACATTGTTATTTAAATAATGAACCTTTTTCAGTGAGTTCTTTCTATGTAAGGTTTTAACTAGTGGATTGAATTGGGTAAAGAGTACTTTTGATGATGTTATTATGATCTGAAATGTGTGTTATATGTAATTGATACTCTGCGTTACTCAGCTGTGATACGTATTTGTATCGTTCATGCCTCCCGGTATTTATTCCGCTGCTAAATATCGGGCCGTGACAGCCACCCTAGATTTGCTTGGAGCTGTACTGTAGTTGTGCCCCTACGGGAAAGCTCAACCGTGTTACGCGATACCCGAGGCAAGGGTCGTGTGAAATCCTGGAGGTGGACAAGTTCCACTGGTAATGGTGGGGAGGGCTTCCCCCGGTTCTGCAGGACCAAGACTGATCACTTTGCCTGGTGATTAAGTACGTGTATGTGTATGTGTATGTATATGTGTATGTGTTATGTGATCTTTCTAGTGGTGGTTTGGACTGTGTCTTGGCAACGTGTAAAGTGAACATGTGTAAAATGTGTAAAATGATTTGACATGTGAACGTGGCACGTGATAGTGCAAGTGAAGTGACTCGTGATAGTGAATGTGCAAGTGAAAACCATGTGAAATCGTGTGTAAGTGAAAGTGAATGTAATGTGAAAGTAAGTGCATGTGAAAACCAAAGTAAAAGTGCATATGTTCATGTCCTACGTGTGTTAATGTGATTATATCAATTGTGATATCATGTTTAGTACCATGTGTAGGTTATCATATCCATGAATTAGAATTACTTGATGTGCATGTGTTTAGTATCATGTTACAATTTGAAAAATAGCCAAGTGTTAGTGTTATGTGAAAGTAAAATATGAAAGTATGTAAGTATATGAATGTTTCCTTGTTAGTGATTCCATGTTATAAGTATCCATTTAGAATTACTGTTTTACATGTGTTAGTATAGTTTGTTAATATGATTCCATGTTTACTCATTTATGTTATAGCATGAGCATGTATGAATTTATTGTTGAATTCCAATAAGTTTAATAGTGTTAAATTGTTAGAAAGCATGCATGATAAGTATATGGTCTGAAATGTTAAGTTACTGTGAGTCATTGTGTAGACTCACCCTTACTAAAATTTCAGAAGATTTAGCAGCTGAGGACTTGGCAAGTTCCGAAGAGGAGCGTGAAGGATAGATGGAGATTGTATTTCATTTACTAGTATGTGATGTAATTTGTAATTTGAATTTGGTTATGTAATTGAACTGGCTACATGTTAGTGGTTATTATATTATGTCATTTCTTTCTTGAACTATATAGATGTGAAATGTGGTTGATAAAGTTGATGGAATAAGAGTTTATTTAAATTTCCGCTGTTATATTCCTTTCTATTAGGTATATCTTAGCCTATTTGTCTGTCGTTGGGTTTTCTCCCCTGTAGCGACTTGCTCTCATCCGATGTGGGTTGGTGTAACCGTACCGGGTGGAAGTGGGCCATTACAGTTTTAGTGTGATTAAGTCTGATTAAGTATCATTTAACCCTATTTAACCTTGATTAAGTTATATTAAGCTTGATTAAGAATTGTTTAAGTTTGTTTAACTTTAATTAAGTCAGATTAAGCCTGATTAAGCCCTCTTAAAGCCTATCAAGCCTGATTAAGTACTATTTAAGTATGATTAAGCCAGATTAAGTCTATTAAAGTCTGGTTAAGCTTGATTAAGTGTATTAAGACCTGACTAAGTTTGATTAAGCTCTCATTAAACTTGATTAAGTTTGATTAAGCTTGAATAAGTCCTAATTAAGTTCAATTAAGCTTGATTAAGCCTTATTAAGTTTGACTAAGTCCTAATTAACTCTATCTAAGGCACTGTTTGGAAACGGGTCTAGCAGCGATTTTGAGGTGAAAAGTTCTGACAACATCATATGAGTTCCAAACAAACCCACATCATTCGGCTTCCGTGCAAAGTAAATTTTGCAGGGAGGAGAGCGATAGAGAGAACTGTCTATTTCTCTCTCACTTGCTGAAAAGCAGGTGTTGGCCCACTTTTGGGAAGATTTTAAGCAATAGCGACGGTATGAGGAGCAAAAGTGACGAAATCAACATTTTTTTTATTTTTTCATCACACTTTCGCAGCTCCCAACACAGGCGACAACAGCCTCGTTGTTGGTGCGCGCATAACGCGCGCGAATCATTCCGTGCGGCGTTTACAGTGGAAATCGGTTTTTGCCGATTTTTACTTTTTACTAATCGTTCCCAAACAGTGCCTAAGTCTTGTTAATCCATAATTAACCTTGATTAAGTTCAATTAAGCTTTATTAAGCCTGGATTAAGCTTGATTAAGTTCTATTAAGTTTTATTAAGCATGATTTTCATACTTCCAGCAATATAAAATTTGTTTAACCCATTTATAAAGATTTTAATAACTTGAAATCTTATTCTAATATTCTTGATGATATGATCATGTCTCTGTTACCATATGATAGATCTTATTCATCATCTTATGCTCAATTTATGGTTAAAATGATAACTTAAACTTGAATGATAATTGGCTTGGTGATAATGACATGTAGAGAACCTTACCTTCGTTAACCATGCATAGCTTTAATTTATTCTACATGTTACATAATGATCTTACTTTATTTGGATTTTCTTGATTTTAAACTTGTCTTTACGTCCCATGTTTGTCATAATTCCCTTGAGTATAGCACACTTGATTTGGCAAGTTTTCGATACACGTTACTAGGGATGAACATGGTTCGGTTCGGTTCGGTTCACCCCATTTTTTGGGTGAACCGAAACCAAATCGAAATTATGTTCAAACCGAATCAAACCGGTTTGGTTCGGTTTGAACCGGAAAAAAAAAACACATTTAAAGGCCAAACGGCGATCCTAAGTATCGAACTCAGGACCGCCCCATGATATTGGAAGGTGCTAGCCCACTGGGCTATGCTTTCCTTTATGATATATATTTATTATTAAATATATTTAATATAAATTCGATTCATTCGATTTTCCATAAGAAACCGAACTGAACCATGGGACCTCTCAACCCGAACCGAATTGGCCGGTTCGGTTCAGTTTTCGGGTTCATATATGAACAGCCCTACATGTTACACTTGTACAAGTTAGGCAACCCCTTCTTGACAACTTGGAACTTCTCTGTGGACATTCCGTTCTAGCAGACTAGGAACCTTTTTCTTAAGACCTCCATAAGTCTCCATTCTCTGTAGATTCCCTCATGAAGACCGAGTTAGTTGTACCATTGAAGTTTCCTGGAGATAGCGTGCACTTTTCTTTCTCATCTTACACTCTCAAGATTAGTCCAAATTGAATGATAAAGATATTAATGGATTGTAAAACTTGAATTATGCTTGATACTCTCTTGATAATCGTGATCCTAAATCCTTGTCCTTGACATGATAGTCTTGAACTTTCTTGACCAATCCATCCTTATTGACACACCTTCTTGTGATACAATCTCGAAGTGCATTCTAATGATATGAATAAGATTGGAGTCATGGACTCAAAATATGTTCTTGTTACCCATGAGGCGACGGGCTCATAGGGAAATATGCTAGTATTGCACAATACAAACCTAACTGTGGGCTCGTATTTGGTCCTGGAGATTCTGGCAAAGTCGTGTTACCTATGAGTGTGATTGTCGGATTTGCCCCGACAAAGTCGTGTTACCCAAGGTGTTGATTGCTTAGTTTCCCAAAGATGTTTGTTACCCCAGGTGTTGATTGTTAGGATGTTTCCCTAGCAAAGTCGTGTTACCTGGCATTGTGTGGAATCATAATTGGTGCTTGGCATGGAACATACTTGTTACATGTGATACATTTGCTTGGCTTGACTTGTTACTCACTACTACGTGCTGGTTCTTAACCTGAGTGGTAGAGGGACGTACTTGCTTGAGGCACTAGTAGACGCTGCGTGATATGAAAGTACATTCTTATGGAGTGCCTAGAACGGGTTACTCAAGATGCTTGCTAGTGAATTGTCCTGCATGCTTGCACTTCCCCTTATTATCTTGATCTCTTGAAAGATACTTTAGTGATTTTCTTGCGTGAAAGAACTTTCTTGTATAATCTTGATTGTTCCCTCTTCAATGATATGACACGAGAGTTTTCCTGACCTTCTTGAACTATTGACTATTTTTATTACTTCCAAATGTGAATACTCTCCTGTACATGCGATATATTTTCTAGCATGATATCTATCTTACTTGATTGTCCTTCTCACATAATATCTCGAATTCATGGACATCTCTTGAACGCATTGCTTATTATGTTTTCACTGGATTTATCATGCATGTTAGAACATCTTGTTTTACTCGTGCTGACTAGTTCTTAAAATATTAATTACTTTATTCATTGCCCGCACATTGAGGTGTAAATCCTACTGGGCGAGTGCGCTCATACCTACTTTATTAAACATTTTCAGGTAATAAAGGTAAAACTAAATGATGGGAATTGTGTGCCGAGCATGGAGTACACTTAGAAAGTCTTTTTCCATTTCTAATTAATCTATGAGAGAATGGTCATTTGTAATTATCCCTTTCTTTTAAGAGATAGATGGATTGGTGAGCTACGAGTGTTTTATTGACATTGGAGGTTGTAAATTCATTTTTGATAAATAAAGGAAGAGAATTTGATTATTCAATTATGGGCTCTATTTGTAATAGCTATTCGTTTATAGCTTATGAATGCTTGCTTGCTCCTCGCGTCTCCCGATTCATTTTGCTGCTAAAAAATCAGGGCCGTGACAACAATTATACTCATTTAGTTTTTCATTAACTTGATTTTTAATACATTTACAAACCATGTAGATCAAATAATTCGATCGAGGATGGGGGAGGCACAAGCACCAATAGTGCAGAGATCCATGTGCATACAATGATTAACATGGAGAGGTAAGCTTCCATCAACTTCGATGCACAGTCATCCATGTTTAACCTCCAACAACATACTTGTAATTGTGAGTTAATTGCACATGTAAGCTCCACAATCCACTCCCCAAACACTCTTTGTATATCCCTCTAACAACCCTCTCAACAATATGTGTAGGACTATGATCGTCAGCAAGGCCTTGATGGCTTTGCACACATTATATGCTACTGTACTAGACTATTATGACCAATTGTTGTAAACATTTAACTCTACTAAAGTTTGGGACTACCATGGCCAACTTCTTGTAACATTATGCGACACTTACTTCTTTTGTAGCAAAATTTTTAGATGTACAAATGAAATTCATTCGTCATAATATATTGTGTTTTGTATTACTCGCGTTACAACTCTCTTAATGCAACATTCACTTGAACAAGCATATCAAAAATAGTACGAACATGATCTAATAATGAGTAAATTTAGGTTCTTCAACTGCTTTTCCATCCTCTCTAACTTCTTTCCCATGCATTCTTCCATACTTAACAGTTGATATTTGACACCCACAACATTGTATGGCGTTGTCAATCCACTCAAACAATAGAAGTGCTTCCCTCTTGACCGCTAATGATTTGAAACATAAACCTGACAGTTGCATCACAGTGGTGACAGACGAGATGAGAACGCACCACCATGAGAAAGCTGCATTCCACTTGCACTTGACGACTGTGTTTCACATGGGTAAATGATCAAACACTTGAGGTGCACCAATAACTAACAAAAAAAGACATACCATTTCAATAGTAGGTCGTATATGACTACTCTCATGCCACTATTCTATGCTGATCATTCAAACTAAGGATGATGAAATGGCGGCGACAAAGGATAACGTCGTGGTCACTCAGATCCATGTTTAATGGTTCTGGTGTGGTGCTCAAGACCAATGTGTGGTCATTGAGCCCTTGGTCATGGTCCTCGTGCATGTATGGGTGTTGTGGGCCTTAAGTTTTAGACCATATAGTTTGCAGGTTTCAGGTAAGAAGGCAACAGAGCATGTCATCGCGTTTCACCAAACCACCTTTCTGGTGCGCGGCGCGTTTGGCGACGGTTTGGTCACATTTAATGCATGTTAAACGCGATGATGCGACGTCTGCCTACATCGCGATTTTGACTATTCCATTTATTTCTCTATTTCGGGCTAGACAGAGTAGAGGTGGCTCTGTTCGGCCATGGGGGAGCTGTTGTGTGACTTTTTGGCAAATTCGGCTTCCTGGTGGCTGGGCTGGCGCGGTTTCCACGCGAGGAGGGCGTCCGGAGCGTGGCCTCGCCGGCGGTGTGGCGTTCTTCACATTCTTCATGGTTTTTCAATTGGTAGAGAGACTTTCCTTGTGATTTCTATTGCTTAAATGGTTTTAAAGCTTGTGAATCATGCTCTATGTAGCATGCTATAGTTTACCCGTCCACTTAATAGTTTATAGTTTTGTTTACATGGTGTGTGCATGGCTTGCTGAGGGTATAGAAGGAGGGCTTGACTGTCTGCCAGATAAGGCCACAGGTCGGGCCGTCTTGATTTGAACGTGACCGTTTACCCCATCGTGATTTGTTGTGAACGCAACGTAGTTGTCCGTCGCGTTCACTCATCGATTGTGTGGTTGGATCGATTGGCATAAACGCGTCACTTAGGTCCATCACATTTATGGCCTTGGTTTATTGTGTTGCCTAAAGGCGACAGGTTGTGTCATCGCGTTTTGGGTTCAACTGCATGGTGGCGACTGTGTCGGGCCGTCGCGTTCATGACGTGACACTGGGCCCTGTCGCGTTAGTCTGGTGGTCGCGACCGATGTGGTCATCGAATTTTAAAAGGCGACGTCTGTGACCATCGCGTTTCAGCTTTCGAGGTGTGTTTGGTGTAGTTGGGCAGTGATGGTCCTGTATGGGCCTAGCCCTGAGTTTTCAGTGATGGTTTTGATGCTTAAGTTAATTTAATGTTAGTAATGCATGTTATGGGATTAATGTTGGTCTTTGGCTAGTTAGGGGGCCATGTCAGTATGTTAATCATGTTCAGCAAGTTAATGTATTACCATGTTAATGTTTAATGGTATATGTATAGTAGTGTGTGATTTAGGCCATGAGTTGACCAAGGACAAGCAAATGTAGTATGTGAATATCGTGGTTTATGAAATAAGCTTGATGGTACGATTAAGTGTTTAGTGTAGTTTGTGAGTTTGCCGAGTTTAGTGGTCCGGCGCCTATTTCAGAACGCCTCTCTAGTTGGGTACCCCAGGTTCTTTATGAGCCAGGCACGTTATTGCTCAAGGTTTGTCCCGGTACTGTGTGTGTACCGTCAAGGTCTGTGTCTTCTACCTGGACACCCTCACTCCTGTGTTTGAGTTGTACGTTCGGCCAAGGGAAAGACGGCAATGAGGCAGCAACTTGTGTTAGAATTTGTGTTCAGTCACTTGTAGCGCGCTCGTGGTTGGGGGGGGGGGGAGGGGGGACACCAGTAGACGTATTGGTCCCCAGCTAGTCCTGTATTTCCAGTGTCTCACTTAAGGGAGCTCAAGCCAGAGTCCTTAAAGGTGCTAGGTATGGACCTGCAGTTGTGTGGTCTACAAGTGTAGTGTTAGTTGGTCTCCACAGTTTGTTGGCTTTACTGTGTGTTTGTGGAGCGGCAGTTGGACCTTTCATCCTGGACTGCGAGACTGAGAGGTAGTTCTTCTGTTGTATTGTCCGGGTTGGATACTGGCGTCATGAACCAGTAGTCTTTACCCATGTGGTGGCATCATCCTTCCGACTCAAACTTTGCCAGTGGTTGTGGCTTGTGAGTGGTGACTCACTGGTTGTGGTTTGTGTTCGTTTGTTGTGTGTCGTGTTGGTGGCACAGTGGTGCTTGTGGTTCAGTTGTGGTACCTTGTGCTTTCGGGTACATGTACCCTTTGTGGGTAGCCAATTGTGGTGGCACGTGGTGTGCCAATCTTTTCAGGTGTTGAGGTGGAGTTATGCTCTGTGGAGGTCGTGTTGTGCTCTGTGGAGGTCGTGTTGTGTGACCCACCACTTGTTGAGCTTTTACCCTTCTGGGGTTTTTCACCGATGTGTTTCCGTATCCCAGTATGTGTGGTGGAATTGCCCGTGGTTACCAGTCTTGGTGTTTTCCATTGATGGTTTGTTTGTGTGACTTGTGGTTAGTCGATTTCAGTTGACATGGTGGACTGGTGGTTCATGGCTAGTCATGTGGTTTCCCTTAATTTTCTGTGAGTTGGATGGATTAGCTAGAGTGTTTATGGTTTAATGCGATTTAATGAGGTTTATTGCAAGCTTGTTATAGTTTTATTATCGAAGTTGCTAGTGAGACCCTTAAGGGTTGAGGTCTCGGTTTCTTTTGTTGTTACTGGTTTGTTGTTATTTTAGGGAGGTATTTGCTGAGTTTTTGACTGTTGAGGCTCACTCCCTTACAGTTCTTTTCAGGTGTTAGCAGAGTGTTTGGCTTGCAGTGCGTCGTGGCAGACTTGTACCACCAACAGATGAGTTGTAGTTCTTGTTGTGTGAGCTTTGCTCCCTCAAGATATGCCCCAGACAGTTGTACTTTTCTCTTGAACATGTAATGTATTGGGACAATGTAAATTTATGTAACTAAGTATAAATACATGTACTTTCTTATATCTTATACTCTTGGGGTTGTCTTTTATATTCACACTGGACACGTGTGTGAGGTATCCCTTGCGAGAATATGGTCCGTTCGCAGGAGGCGGGTTTGGATATGGAGCCTTATTGGGCATAAATATCCAGGGTCGCTACAGTTGGTATCAGAGCATGGTCCAGTTAGAATATGAAAAGACATTAATGTTACAATGTCCCAAAACATGGTTTGATGTCCACTGCTAGTAGTAAGTATGCGGTTTAGTGTGGTTTTCACGTAACGTTTTGGTGTGTAAATTGTGTGTATGTGTTTGTGAAGTTGGCAGTTGCTAATGAAATGTTGAGAGTTGGTATGGTTAGTAGTGGTTCAATTTATGTGATTTTATCAATATGCTAGTTTGTTGCAGAAAGGTATGATTGTGTAGAGGTTCTCAACTGTGGGAAATTGAAGGAATTGGTAAGTTCAGTTGTGATATTCTGCAAAGGTAGAATTGTTTTCTGAGAAGGATATGATTTAATGTAATGAAGGTGTTCTTTAGTGAAGTAGAGAATTAGCAAAGACATGTATATGGTAGTTTTGAATGGCAGTTTGTGGCTGTTAGCGGAAGCATTTGTTAGATGTGGTAGTGTTATAGAAAGATTTTGTGATATTCTGAGGTATTCAGTACAATGTAACAGTTGAGGATTAGTTATGAGTAAGTAAGGGGCAGTTTTGAATGACGGTTTGTTGTTGTTAATAGAAACATTTGTTATGTGCTGCTGTGTTACAGAAAGAGTTTGTGGTAGTATGTATATGGTAATAGTTAAGGTAAGGTAATGTATGTACTAGAAGAGGACCAAAGCTAGGCATGTGGAAAGCAAAATAAGGTTGTGTAAGTAAGAACAAATATGAGGGAAGGTGAAGAATAATATTATGATTTCAAGGATTTGGAATTAGGATTCCTTAGTGGAAAGGATCAGATAGGAAAGATTGAGTCAATAGAGGAGCCGATAAGAAGGTTAAGTTGAGCAGAATAGAAAGATAGAACATGAAAGAATAAGAGTTTTGCTAAGATAATCAAAGGTTGAGTGGAATTGATATTAATGAGCAGATCACAGCTGTGATGTTTTCAGTAATAAAGAATGAGGTTGTTACCATAGGGTAATTGAAAAGGTAAATATTGGGATTGTAAAATAGGAGTATAGAATAGAAAGATCAGAAAGGACAGGTTATTGAAGGAATCAGTATTCGGATTTCAAGGTTGGCAATACTCTAGTAAGAGGTAATTGTATGCTAAGAAGAGTTGCAGTACAAGTTAGAAAGTTTGAATGGTACAGTGGGATTAGCCAGGTAATAGAATAATCAGAGCATTTCACAGAGATGATTGTGTTAGATGCAGTTGGCAGTAAATTTAAAATTGAATGTTATTGATTACAAATTATAAAGTGGTCACAGTCAAAAAGTTAAGGTAATGTTCAATAATAGTTGGTGTGGCAATACAGATTCAATAATTCAGTGGAACAGAGGTATTCTTTCAATAGAGTAATTTCAAAATTCAATGCGATAGCAAAGACAAGTCAGTTAAGGAATAAAAAGCAAATAAGATTATGGCAGTGTAAAGCATAAAAGGAAAGTAATGTATACATTTAGAAATTTTTGAAGTCAATGAATTACATAATATAAACAGCAAGGTTTAATCAATTGAATAGAGAAGACTTTGGGGGCAGTTAGTAGAGAATTAAAAGAGCTAGGCAGAGTTAATGATAGAGTATGTACAGAGTCAGAGGAGCAATTTCATTTCATAATAAGAGAATGTAGTGTCTTGGCAGTACGAATGAGTTACTTTGAAAGGTTACAGACTCAGTTTGATAAGCCAGCTAGATTGTAATTTTCAGTGAACAGAAAAGAGCAGAATATGATAATAGAAGTATGGCAGAGAAGATAGTCTGAGGCTTCAGGTAATTTCTTCCAATGGTAGTTGAATATGTGTTTTAGGTTCTTAATAAATGGTTTTGGGTAAGTAGATAAAGTCAGAATTAAATTCAGTCAGCATCAGAATGGTAGAAGAAATGGCAAGGAATAGTGGTGAAAATGAAAGTATTGTTAGTAAAGTATTTCGGCAGATATTCGGTGTGATCAGCGTGTGCAGCAAAAAGATAATTGATAGTGTAAATAAATAGAGTAGTTGGAAAAGCAGAGTTTCAGATTACTGTATTAGGTATTGTTAATATACAGAGCAAGAAGCAGATTGAATCAGAATGACAAGTCAAGGCAGAAAGTATTTAGTGTAAGCTATTATTAACCGGAAGAGCAAGGCAATAAGTGGATGCAAGCATGAAGTAATGGCTATCAATAAATAAAGTAAAGTTACAGCGAAAATGTGTAAGCAATTGTTGAAGCCGAAAACAAATTGGTAGTCGAAAACATGAATAAAATAAAGGCAGAGTTATAGTTAATGACAAATTAGCATTGAAGGGTAACATATTAGCAAATGAGTAGTATGGCAGAGTAGTCAGAAGCAGCGATTTATGATGAAAGATTTTCAGTAAGCAAAAATGACACAGAAAGGGATGTTGCAAACACAGCTTGGAAAATATGGCAGTAGGTTGAGTCCAAGGAGATAAAACGCCAGTAGCGGAATAGAATTGTTTCAATTGTAGTAAAGGAAAGGGCCGATTAAATCAGTATGGGCAAAAAAGTTGTGAGATGAACTAAAGAGAAAAGGAAAGCAGAATGAGCAAAGAAATGCACAGAACAGACCAGTTAGAGCAGAACGGTTTGAAAGGCAAGTGCAGAGGAAGTGTATCCTTTTTGTTTGTGAATGACTTTATTCCTCTTTAGGTGATAGTCCGGGTTGACGTGGTTTCTTTTGAATGTCGAGGTCGACATTTCTTTTAAGGTGATAGTAATGTAACGTCATGGTCACTTGGATCCGTGTTTAATGGTTCTGGTGTGGTGCTCATGACCAATGTGTGGTCATTGACCCTTGGTCGTGGTCCCCGTGTGTTGTGTGGGTGTTGTGGGCCTTAGGTTTTAGCCCATATAGCCTACAGATTTTCAGGTGAAGAAGGCGACAGAGCATGTCGTTGCGTTTCGAACACGACGTCTTCCTACGTCGCGATTCACCAAACCACCTTTCCGGTGAGCCGTTTGGCGATGGTTTGGTCTGTCGCGTTTAATGCATGTTAAACGCGACGTCTGCTTACGTCGCGATTTTGACTGTTGCATTTATTGCTCTATTTCGGGCCAGACAGAACAGAGGTGGCTCTGTCCGACCATGGGGGAGTTGCTGTGTGGCGTTTTGGCGGATTCGACTTCCTGATGGCTGAGCTGGCGTGGTCCACGCGAGGAGGGCATCTGGAGCGTGGCCTCGCCGGCGGTGTGGCATTCTTCGCATTCTTTGTGGTCTTTCAGTTGGTAGGGAGACTTCCCTTGTGATTTCTATTGCTTAAATGGTTTTAAAGCTTGTGAATTGCTCTGTGTAGCATTTACCCGTCCACTTATAGTTTATAGTGTTGTTTACATGGTGTGTGCATGGCTTGCTGAGGGTAGAAGGAGGGCTTGACTGTTTGCCTGATAAGGTGACGGGTCGGGCCGTCGCGATTTGAATGCGACCGTTTACCCCGTCATGATTTGTTGTGAACGTGACGTAGTTGTCCGTCGCGTTAACGCATCGATTGTGTGGTTGGATCGATTGGCATAAACACGTCACTTAGGTCCATCACGTTTATGGCCTTGGTTTACTGTGTTGCCTAAAGACTATGTTGTGTCGTCGCGTTTTGGGTTCAACTGCATGGTGCCGACATGTTGGGCCGTCGCGTTCATGATGCGACACTGGGCCCTATCACGTTAGTCTGGTGGTCGCGACCGGTGTGGTCGTCACGTTTTAAAAGGCGACGTCTGTGACCATCGCGTTTCAGCTTTCGATGTGTGTTTGGTGTAGTTGGGCAGTGATGGTCCTGTATGGGCCTAGCCCTGTGTTTTCAGTGATGGTTTTGATGCTTAAGTTAATTTAATGTTAGTAAAGCATGTTATGGGATTAATGTTTGGTCTTTGGCTAGTTAGGGGGCCATGTTAGTATGTTAATCATGCTTATGTTAATCATGTTCAGCAGGTTAATTGTATAACCATGTTAATGTTTAATGGTATATGTATAGTAGTGTGTGATTTAGGCCATGAGTTGACCAAGGACAAGCAAATGTAGTATGTGAATATCGTGGTTTATGAATATAAGCTTGATGGTACGATCAAGTGTTCAGTGTGGTTTGTAGTTTGCCGAGTTTAGTGGTCCGACGTCTATTCCGGAATGCCTCTCTAGTTGGTACCTCAGGTTCTTTGTGAGCCAGGCACGTTGTTGCTCGGAGTTTGTCCCGGTACTGTGTGTGTGCCGTCAAGGTCTGTGTCATCTACCTAGACACCCTCACTCCTATTTTTGAGTTGTACGTCCGATTGAGGGAAAGACGGCAATGGGCCAACGACTTGTGTGAGAGTTTGTGTTCAGTAGCTTGTAGCGCACTCATGGTTGGGGGACGAACACCAGTAGACGTACTGGTTCCTAGCTAGTCCAGTGTTTCCAGTGCCTCACTTTAGGGAGCTCGGGTCAGAGTCCTCATGCATGGGCCTACAGTTGTGTGGTCTGTAGGTGTGGTGTTAGTTGGTCTCCATAGTTTGTTGGCTTTACTGTGTGTTTGTGGAGCGGCAGTTGGACCTTTCGTCCTGGACTGCAAGACTGAGAGGTAGTTCTTCTATTATGTTGTCCAGGTTGGATACTGAGGTCATGAACAATTAGTTTTTACCCATGTGGTGGCGTCGTTCCTTCCAACTGGAGCTTTGCCTGTGGTTGTGGCTTGTGAGTCTGACTCACTGGTTATGGTTTATGTTCGTTTATTTTGTGTCATGCTGGTGGCACAATGGTGCTTGTGGTTCAGTTGTGGTACCTTGTGGCTTCAGGCATGGTTTGAGTGGTGGATCGAATCGGTCTGATTCGGCCGAATCAGATCGAATCAGGAGAAACCCGATTCGCCTGATTCTCATCGAATCCCAATTTAGGCGAATCGTGGCAGATCAAGAAAAACCCAATTCACCACGATTCCCTAATGCGTCGAACCTTGGTTTCAGGTACCTATACCCTTCGTGGGTAGTCGATTGTGGTGGCACGTGATGTGCCAGTCTTTTCAGGTGTTGAGGTGGAGCTGTGCTCTATGGAGGTCGTGTTGTGTGACCCTCCACTTGTCGAGTTTTTACCCTTCTGTGGGTTGTTCTCCGATGTGTTTTCGTATCCCAGTGTGTGTGGTGGATTGGCCCATGGTTACCAGTCCTGGTGTTTTTCCATGGATGGTTTGTTTGTGTGACTTGTGGTTAGTCGATTTCAGCTAACATGGTGGACTGGTGGTTCCTGGCTAGTCTTGTGGTTTGCCTTAATTTTCTGTGAGTTGGATTAGTTAGGGTGTTTATGGTTTAATACGGTTAAATGAGGTTTATTGCAAGCTTGTTGTAGTTTTATTATCGGGGTTGCCAGTGAGACCCTTAAGGGTTGAGGTCTCGGTTCCTTTTGTTGTTACTGGTTTGTTGTTGTTTTAGGGAGGTCCCTGCTGAGCCTGTGACTTGTTGAGGCTCACTCCTTTACAGTTCTTTTCAGGTATTAGCAGAGTGTTTGGCTTACAGTGACCTCGTGGCAGACTTGTACCACCAATAGATGAGTTGTAGTTCTTGTTGTATGAGCTTTTGCTCCATCGGGGTATGCCCTAAGTAGTTGTACTTTTCTCTTAGACATATAATGATGTATTGAGACAATGTAAATTTGTGTAACTGAGTATAGATACATGTACTTTCTTGTATCTTATACTCTTGGAGTTGTCTTTTATGTTCACATTGGACACGTGTGTGAGCTATCCCTTGTGAGACTCCGGTCCGTTTGCGGGAGGTGGGTCTAGATATGGAGACTTATTGGGCATAAATATCCTGGTTGCTACAGCCATTGATTAGACTGTCAGTGCTCTTCATAGACTATCAGAG
>JACBKR010006019.1:0-14762 GCA_014218235.1 Colocasia esculenta | reverse complement strand
TCAAATTTCCAATACACACTCAAGACAACATGACATTGAGGGACTTGACTTGATGAGAGGAAGGGGACCAAGCATTGTGGGAATGAGCTGAGTGTAGGCTTTCAAAGTAAGCTAACATGGCCCATAGCCTGAGAAAAATTGGCTGGTCTCATGTGGAGTGGGGAGAATGACCCTTAAGAAGGCTTTAGTGGATTGCCAAGGAATAATGGCCCCATATCCTATAGATCTCAGATATTCAGGTTCCAACAGGAGAGAGTAGAGATCTGCAAGGCTGCTCTTAAGATAGGTGACAAAATGGTCTGGATTTGCAGTGGCTTGGCAGTTTGGGCAACTTTTGAATTGAGCACTGATGAATGCCCCTAGCTTGGCTGGTTCTCTGCTTCATGCCCCTTCTCCTTACTAGGTGCCTCTACAGTGGAGGAAGGTTCTTGGGACACTATGGAAGGGCATGGGTACCACTCCTCAAAACTTTCTACCCCCCACTGCTGCTCTCTCCTCACAACCGAGAATCTGGATGTGTCATGATATGACTTTTTCCGGGACTGGAGGAGGATGAGTTGTGTTGTTTTGGTGGTTGGGGAAAGGGTCTTGTACAATACCTAGGTCCCTTCTCGTGTACTTGGACTCGGAAATGGCGACCTTAACATCATCCCAATTCCTACCGTGGTCGTTCATGTCGTACACCCAATCACGGAAGGTGAAGCAATTATGGATTTCATGACTGGGCCCTATGATAGGGACAGTACTTTGAAGTATCGGCCCTCAGATGGAGACCTCCTTTTGTGGGGGAAGTTGGATAGCATCGCAAGACATGAGGGCGAAGAAGAAATGTCCCTAAGGGATTCAGGGAGAGCAGGATAGTAAGATCTTTTGGGACCAGGGCGAGTATAGCTAGAAGATGGGGGAGAAGTTGAATAGGGCATAGAGGGGATGCGATGTGAATTGGTGAGGATCAATGGAATTGTAGGGTTTGTTAGGGGGCCTCGGCGGTTGACTGCAAGCGCTAACGGACTCATTGACGTCACCCCCTCGGTGGTAGGTGCCGCGGGAGCCTTGCGTCCCTTGGGCTTCCCTTCGAAGAATGGTGGGAGGGAGGAGTCCTTAATTTGATTTTCGACGACCCTAGATCGGTTGTAAAGGTGTGCAAAGGAGGGGAACTCGCTAAGAAGCAATATGGATCGGAGCAAAGGGGTGGTGTTGGTGACTATCATTGTTATGGCTTGGGACTCCGGGATGGGGAGGTCGGCCCTTGAAGCCATGGATCTCCAATGGTTGGCAAATGTGACAAAGTCTTCATCCGGCCTCATCTTTTCCGCCACCAAGTAGGGGAGTGTAGGGACTTGGGTGGCCATGTAAGAGAAGTGAGAGATGAAGCGTTCGGAGACAATGTCAAAATTGATAAGGTCAGATGCGGGCAAGGAAGTAAACCACCTCAAAGCCTCCCCTTCTAAAATTGTTGGAAGAGGTGGACTAAGAGGACCTGATCATACAGCCACTAGTGGGAATCCATGGTGAAGCCAGCGAGATGGAATTGGGGTTCAGAGTCCCGTCATACTTGCGGTATTTCGGGGCTTTGAAACCTGGGGAAAGTAAGCGTTGGGGAGCTTGCAGTAATTTTGGAGAGAGTGAGGCTTGGAGAGGGACATGACTCAGCTAAGAGTCCTAACAAGACCCTCCATCTCTGACCAGGAGATGGATTCGGATTGAGCAGGGGGTGGGTTGGACATAAGGTGGATAATAGAGGGAGGAGTTGGAATGGGAGTTGGCGTAGGAGTGGGAGTGGGAGGAAGAGGAGTGGAGATGGGAACCTGGGAAGGAGTGACGGGTCTAGGAATGGGCCTAGACGTAGAGGCATTGAATGGAGATGGAGAGGAAGGAGAGGCCATTGCCCGGACGGTATGCTGGAAAGCATTGAAATGATGTCCTCAGGCGAATAGCGAGAGAGGAGTTGGAAAATTCGGGGTCTTCTTGAACTTCTTGGGCATATGTGGGGTTGACCCTCAAACTTACCTCCTCATCGTCATCTTGAGAGGACGATTGAACCGACTCTTCAAGTTGAATATTAGAATTACCATTCTGACAAATCATCATGGATATTATCATCATATTCAAAAGCTGGATGTTAGACATATTGACGGAATTCAACCAAGAGTCCATTAGCAACACAACCTATTGATTTTAAGATGGTTAAGTTGATTAACTACACTGTTATTAGGAGAAATGTGGATTTCTACCAAACAATGTTATCAAACAACGTCCCAAAATTTTTAGATGTTGAAGTTGTGTGTTAGTTAGACTTGCAAAGGCCAGTTCTCTCAATCCTTACTCAAAACCGGGTGAATAAGCAGACTAGCTGGGAGGGTAAAGGTCCTCCTGCTCTGTATCGTGAGGGAATCCATGGAATTTAGGGACTTATGGAGTTCTCCTTGAAGCCAACCTGATTTACCCGAGAGGGAATCCCTGAGTAAAAGGTTGTGAATCAAGAAGGGGTATCCTAAAATGTGTGGGGAGGCTAGAACATAAGAGAATAAAGACCCTCCTGTGACTGAGGACCGTTAGAAATCAAACAGGAAGCAAACATAAAACGAAATCAATCAAAATAGTCAAAAACAGCTTCTGTGAAATAAACGGCAACACAACAGACGTTCAGTTCTTCAGAAGATAGTAAACGGCATGATCGATTGACGCTAACATAGAGTAAACGACAGAAGATATGGACATTAAGAAGAACTAAACGAAAAGAAGGGTAGACGTTTACTTGGGTAAATGGCAAGATCTCTTGCCGTCTACCTGTGTGCAGACTGAAACTGTGGCAGCAGCAGTTGTCCCACCGTGATCGCCAAAGAAGGTCTGTGGACGCTTCGTTCCGCACCCCCGCTATGCAGCAGCTGCTCCGGAGGTTCTCCAAAGGTTGTCTGCTCCCTCGTTGGCGTGGATGGTTGCTGGTTGACTTCTTTGACTCTGGTTTGACCAAGTTGACTAGAGAGAAGAAGAAGAAAACCAGCCAAAAAATGAAGGTATGGCAATATATGCTGTTCATGAGTTGCATAAAGCTGCAGGAGCATTGTTAGACCAAAAGGCATAACGACAAATTCATAGTGTCCATACCTGCTCCTGAAAGCCGTTTTGAATATATCGTCATCCTTGATCCTCATTTGGTGATAGCTAGATCGAAGGTCGATCTTGGAGAAATATTGAGCTCCTGATATTTGGTCGAAAAGTTCATCGACCCGAGGCAATGGGTACTTATTCATGATGGTTAGCTGATTGAGTTGATGATAGTCGATGCATAGCCTCATCGATCCATCTTTCTTCTTAACGAATAGCACAGTGCTCCCCATGGGGAAGTACTTGGCTTGATGAACCCCTTCTCTAATAGCTCCATCATTGTGCCGTCAATTCCTTTAGCTAGCAGGGACATCCGGTACGGTTGTCGTGATACCAGGGCAGCATCGGGATCAACTCTATGGCAAAGTTGACATCTCGTTCCGGGGGAATCCCTGGCAGATCTTCGGGAACACATCTGGGAAATCTTGGACTATGTGTATGTCTTCTATCTTAGACTTTTCAACTATCACGGCCGCAAGGAAAGTGAAGCAACCTTTCCTCATCATGTTGGGCCTTTATGGCAGAGACTAGAGACATCCGTCTCTTATGTCGAATCCCCGTGAATGACAACTTATTGAAATCACTAAATGTAACTTTCCCTTTCTTACAGTCGACACTTGCCCCATAAGTGGACAACCAGTCGGCTCCCAAATGATATCATAGCCTTCCATGGGCATACACACCAGGTCGGCTTTTAGGTTATGGTCTCCGATCATTACATCGGTTGATGGAAAGTATTTGTTCAATTTCTCCTTTTCTCCTAGTGGTGTTGTGACAGAGAACTCACATCCCATGGATATAGGTTTAGCCTTAAGAGTATCAGCAAAGTTTTGAGATGTGAATGAATGAGTTGCTCCAGTATCAAATAAAACAAATGCCGATAAGGATAAAACTTGTAGGGTACCTTCTACCATACACCTTCCTCAGTGGGCTCTTCATCATGCAGGGCTTGCAGTCTGCCATGTTTCTTAGGCACATTGGGGTGCCTTTCATTTTCCTTCAATAGAGGGCACTCGGAGATGCGGTGCTCGCGGCTTCCACATCGCATACATACGCCGACTTTCCTCCAGCATTCATCTACTGTGTGACCTGGCTTGTCATAGTGCTTGCAGTTGCTTTTCACTGGAGTGTTGGGGACAATAGCTTTGGGTTTCCTTTCTTGGTTGGGTCCCTCCATGATGTTCAAGGGACGCTTCTTGCCGTTGGTCGGCTTAACAGATGATGGACTAGATGTCAATTCCTTCTTCACGAACTTCCCTTTGATACGGTCAGTGAAGTCCGTAGCATCTTCTAGTAGTTGAGCTTTCTTTACCATCTTAGCATAAGTCTAGATATTGAGAGGGGCCAGTTGAGTGATGTATTGTGGCCTAAGGTCGTGAGAAAGCACTTAGCCTTCATCCTTTCAGTGTTCACCAGATGTTCAGCATAATATGTCAGTCTTGAAAAATGGGCTTCATACTCGGCCACAGTCAATGCCCTCTATTTAAGAGCAGCAAATTCCGCAGCCTTCTCTTGGACACGCTCCGAGAAATACTTGGAGTTAAAGGCTTCCTTGAATTCGGTCCAAGTAAATTGACCATTAGCTCTGGTCGCTTCTACCGACTCCCACCAAGCGCTGGCATCCTTCTCTAATTGGAAAGTAGCTAGTAGCAGCTTATCCCCCGCTTACACATTGCATAACGTGGAAAATTCTTTCCGTCTCTTTTAGCCAGTGCTCGGCCTCATCCGGATCCATGGAACCATTGAACCTAGGTGTGTTTCTAGCGCGATCAAGCCTGAGCCAAAAGACTTGATCACTAAAACCCTATGTGTGTCCTCAACGCATTCCATGCACGGTGTTATCCTCCTCTTCGTCATTACTTCGTCGATAATACACACTTCCGTCGTGCTCCGAGAGTGATTTCAAATAATTACAATAATTACAAATGACTATAGGCACACATGCCGAAAAATGGACATTAATCAATTAAGAAACTTGATCATATCAAGGGGAATTACACCATTGGGAGAGGTAGAAATACACAATGATTTTAATGAGAAAGAGAAGGGGGCTCATAGACCCCAATGAATCACCATCCACACACATAACATCACACATAGGTCCATGATCATCCGCCGCATATATATAAGCTACTAGAAATTAATCAAACACTTTAAATAATAAAACAATTAGATTAACTCTTAATCTAATACATGGATAACTCTTAATCGATCTGAATTGATCAGAATATCAAAAACCCGCACATCATAGCCTAACCTTGTCTCTGATATAGAATGGGTTGGCGGAGTCACTCGGGCTCACCTATATTGCGATTTGATATCTGGCCTACAACATGGAGATTTCACTGGTGACTTGAGGATAGGGTATGCTTGGTAGAGTCCCTCGAGAGCATATCACCGAATCAAACTCATCTAGTAATGATGGTGTTGACTTAACCAAACATCCTGGTTGGTGGAGTCCCTCTGGGCCATGGTGATTTAGAGGCCAAATTATGATGAGAATCACAAGAGTTGCCTACCATTTGGGCTTGGTATAATTGGTCGAGTCTCTCGAGGTCATGCCAAGATGCCAATTGGATCCCGATCCCCACTAGGAGTTTGCCGGAAACTTCCAATTCACATGCTAGAGGGTGCCATGTGTCTTGCGAGAAATAGTGGGATAAAATTAAGATAAAAGTCCATGTCTTAATTTTCTACGAATCTAAAAGTTTGCATGTTGTTTATTATTGCTACATCTTTATTTTCAGAAAAATGTCGCTTGCAAACCCACTCTATAGCATATTAGATGTCAATCGTCTCACTGGTCCTAACTACGCTGATTGGCTTTGAAACCTGAGAATTGTCTTACGGCGGAGAAAATTGTGTATGTCCTCGATGAGATCGTGTCCGAGCCAGTCGAAGGGGCTAGTCAGGAAGATGTTTCTCACTACAAGAAGTATAAGGAGGACTCAGTTCTTGCTCAATGTTATATGTTAGCCTCCAAGACTTCCGAGCTGCAAAGATTACGTCGACTGAGCAGAGCACAGGCACAACAGTGCACAGACAGGAGACCACACACACAACCAACACAGCACACACCCCAACAATAAGGGAACAACCAACAAGGTAGGGACACCTTCCATCGGTTCCACAGATAACAACTTTGCACCAGTGAAGGCCACACCACAAGTAGGCTCTCTCAGCTTTCGCGACACACATGCACCCAAATGCGATGAAGATAACGAAGAGCACCGCACCTGGACTTGCCTGGAATCGTCCTTCGTATAGGAAGACCACTTCAGTGAGTCCACTGCCAACCGCGCCACCATGGCACGAACACACCGAGCGACCACACTCGCCACGCACGTGACATAGCAACAACTGCTACCCTCCTACAACACGCACACGAACCTTGCAGGGAAGCCGCACGCCTACAAAACAATTGAAAGCACAAGCCTAACACTAGCTGGACGGTGTCAGCAGCGTACTAGTACCTTATTTGAGACAGCTATAATTATTAATCATTACAAATCTCAGTAGACCCACACTCTGATACCAACTGTAACGACCCGACCTCGCGGACCCCCTGCCAGGGACCCCGAAGTTCGCATCACCACCCACGGATCCGAAGACCCGAAAGGGTTAGAAGAAATCGTCTAGTGAGATATGTACTGAATTTAAATAACTATAACAATATAACAACAATACAATGTGTCCCAAGTAAAAGCATAGGTACAAGAAGAAAGGTGCAGTCCTTAAGGGGCATACCCCGAGAACTTGCAAAGCACAACTCTTGACTCACTTAGGTATAAGAGCTCACAACACTCGCTCCCACTGCTGCTGACAACACACGGCGCCATAGCCGCCTCCACAACCTGTCCGACACCGAGTTCCTACGACGACGAGCCCCTAGCTGAGAGAGTAGGGGGGTGAGCCTCGCGAACAAGGGCTAGTAGGGATTACCAGTCCCTCACTGGCTAGAGCAGCAGGAACTCCGAAAATAGGAAACTACACTAGAAAGCTGTAAAGCAAGGAACACCTACAGCAAGATACCACAAAGCAACGGAACAGAAAAAATGCAACGTCACAACCGCTAACCAAGGTCGTGACACACACACGACTCCCGCAAAAACCAATGGAGTTGGGTACCAAGTTGAAGCAACCCTCGGTGCACCCGCCGAGACCATGCAAACCAGGTGAGAATGATGTCTCACCACAAGCACGACCACCTCAGACCTCCACAAGGTCGAGGGCCCATAAGTAGAACCACCCTGGAACCCCAACACACCGCGAGGTCGGGAAGCCACACATGCCGGTGCCACCATGGACTGGCACCCAAGAACGGGACTATGGAACCGAGAGGACACTGAAGTAGAAACCACCAGAAGCACTGGCCAACAAGGATAAACCAACAATGCCTATGGAAACTAGGCACAGCCAGGCTATAACCGCCATGCAAGCTAGGGCAATGGATAACAATTGGAAACATCATGAGGAAACGCCGTCACAACAACAACCAAGCCACCACCACTAGTAGCCAAGAGGAGGACACACCAGCCACTCCCTCTACTTGCCAGCCTGGCTCCTGCCTCCGCCTCCCCGAAAGAGTAAGACAGAGCCGCCATAGAAACACCACAACACAACAACAACCGCAGCCTGGTCAAGCTGCGGCCTCACGCCTAACCTCTCTATGTGGCTCCGGAACCAACGCAGTGACTAGCCTACGCCGAAAAAAACTACAGCCGACCTCGGTGTCCCAGACCAACCAAGAGAGCTCTAAAAATGACTCGGCGCTGCTGTCCAAACCTCATTTTCCCCTCAACTCCTGAGTCCGCCAACTCGAGCACGCTCGTAGCCCTGAAATGCTCCCTCAAAGTCTCCCGAGGATGGGGGGTCCCAGGCAACAGAGACAACCTCTGAACGGGACAAGTCCTCAAGTGCCCAAACACGGGCGAATAGGCGGGCAAGCATAACAAGAACATGCCGAACCGCTGGCTTGTAACTCATGACAAGCCCAGCAAGCATGAGGCACGCACGAACCCTCGAGAGGACTGTCGGCCAACCAAGGCACTCACGAGCAAGCCAGAACCTTAGAACACTATCGGAAGCACAGAAAACCCATCGCTCTGCTGATAATCGATTGACCATGGTCAATCGATTATTAGACAGACACGACCCACCTAGCACCATTGCGAGGACATGTCAAGTAGGTGTCACCTTCGGTCACTGAATGCAGCCAGATAACCTGCCGCATTCCCCACCTAAAGGTCTTGTAGACACCCGATTCTGGCCCATAAGTCGAACCACATTTTTGTTCTCTTAATGAGCCCAAGTGGTTACTCACCACGAGCCCATGTGTTAGCCATGTTTTGAGCCCATTAAAGCCCATTTCTTAGCTTATCCCATCCGGTCATCATTCAGAGTCCTTATTCTAGGATTTCAACACTCAAGCCTTAATGCGACGGCCTTGGAGGTCGCGTTCTTGTTGCCCAATTGATTTCTTCCCTTAGGTAATTGATCATCTTTCAAGAGAGTCGATCATAAAATGTCAATATAATCAATCATCCTTAACGCGACGGGTCGTGGCGCCGCGTTAATACTTATCGCATTACCCTTGGCCGTCGCGACAACCCATACATATCTATTCACGTGCCTCGAGGTCACATCCACTCTGGCCGTCGCGATAAGCCTTGTCGCGTCCCTACGACCTGTCGCAACATTATCCGCATGCGCTGGCCTCCGCAACCACCTCCACATTATACTCCTTTCGCCTTATCTCTATCTCCAAGCAATTCCCAACCCCCCAGCCGAGGTTCGAGGTTCCATGGCACCTTGGGTTAGGACTCTGCCCATCCAGATTTACATGGCTTTTATCATCTTTTTTGGGTCATTATCACTTAAGAATGGGATAATCTCTCTCCTTTCTATATAAGTGACACTCCACCTTCAGAGGAGGGAGGAGCCCAGATTTTACCATGAAGTGCTGCCAAAATCTCTTCAGACATTCCCCTTAGCTCGTGGCTCACCCATTTCCACCCATTTTCTACCTATCCTCTTCATCAAGCCATGGTTTCTTCTACACATATGGAGCTTGGTGATTGAGGAGGTGGCTTCCAAGGTCTTCCAAGGCTTTAGCACGACCAAGGACGTCACACTATAGCCAGGGAGTCGCCCCATTGGGGCTCCTTTTTCCTTTCTTCCTCTCATTTTCCCTTCATGCATATTATTGTTTTCTTTTAGATAGGAACGCATTTCCTTTCCTTTCCCATGTTTTATGCTACTCAAAGGATTTAAAAACCACCCCCAGGTTCGTTCCCTCCATGCTCTACCCTTTTCATTTCATTTGAATAGATGCTACTCTTAAATATGGTCTAACATGGCTTCTTTTATTGTTTTCGTTGTTTTGGTAGGCACCTAAGCAAGGATCGACGAGGAGCTCTTGTCCTCTAGCCGACTGGAGGGTAGGAAGAAGGTCCGCCCATCATCCTCCTGCACTGCAGAGAACGCGTAGGCCACCCCCGTCGCGACAACAAGGACGCGCCCGGTGAGGGCGTCGCGACACAATACCATCGTGACAGGGAGACCCTTCACGACACCAATAAGTCCCCCGTTCTCAACTCCTTTTCTAGCATGTTAGCCAAGTTTAATTCTTATTCAAGGCAACTTGTTAGGTGGTGATCACATTTCCTTAGTCCATGCTGCTAATAGCCTAAACATGTTGGTGTTTCGAGGGGTGTGTAAACCCCGTGATTACACCTTTTAGAGATCATATTGGGCCTTCATTGCTAAGCCTCGTTGATTCTTGCTTGTTTGCCTGCCATGATGATGTGTGTATATGCTTAAGTAGAACCCTGCTAGGATCATTCCTATGTTTTCTGTGTTATTCTGTTCTCAGTTATTGACACGACTCATTGTGCGGTCACGACTTTATCGCATCCATAAGGGTGGACGCGACTGTAGGTACGCGTTATCCCCCTTGTCCTTCATCCTGATCTTTTTCCTGGAAGTGTTCTTGTGCCTCCTCCATGTTGCTTTATCATGTTTGCTCGCCGCTCTCTTTGCTAGAACCTGCTAGGGCTCGGGTTTCTTTTATTTTTCACTGTCTGTTTCCGGGCTCTATCGCGACAGGTCGGGTTGCCAGCAGTGGAGGACGCGGCATCAGGTACGCTTGGATGTTACGTTTTCCATCTATGCAACAGTTTCTGTCTGTTTAGGGAGTTTTCTTCTATGTTTGCCTTCTTCCATGATTGTATTGCGCTTTAGGTTAGTCTGTTTGTTCATTGTTTGCATATGACTATAGGTTTCTGCACTCTGTTCTTATCGCGGCCGACCCATCGGTCGCGATAAGGTAGCGACGTATCTGGTCGTCGCGACCTCAACCGAGACTTGTCAGTTGCTGTGGTTAGCTTAAGATAGAATTTGCATGCACCCTGGTGCACATAGGCTCATGCATACACTACTATTTCGTGTAGATTATGTTTCCTCCTTAGTAGTGGAGACCCTCTCACCCGCAAGCACTCGTGGGCTGACCAGGACCTGCTACCGAGGGCCTCCGTAAGTCCCCATGGCCGCACGCATGTCGTGGTTGCCAGGCTGGTTGTACCCGTCGTACTCCTAGTTCAAGTAGTCTTACGCGTGAGTTGTGTATCTCCCTTTAGTTGCACCGAAGTACTTGAGTAACCTACCTATTAGGGTCCCATTTGGCTGAGTGCAATTTCATTAATTAATCCATTAAAGGTTAAGTGCGAACCTTAAATCTTAATGATAATCATGTCAACTTGAGTGCTTGTTTGATATACTCCTTCTTACCTTACTACCCTTCTTGTGTGTTAGAGTCTAGGTTTTGTTTGGTGGTCGTGTCGTCTCCCTTAATCAGTTAGGGGTAGTGTATGCGTCATTGTCTAGGTTCTTCGAGTCAATCTCCCCAAACTGTTGTATTATATCATAATCCTTTGTTCGGTATGGATCATTTCTGTGTCCTTACCACTGATTCTCTGCCCATTGGGCTTCTGGAGGATTTGGCCCAACCCTCTGCGGCCACCCTCACGGGCAGATCCAGCCCCCTACCATTGTGGATGATCGGTCTCGCCCCCCTCTCCTCCTGGGGTAGATCACCCACACGCGTAATTTAGTCAACTCTTACCTACCTAAGCCGGACCAAGTTCGGGAATTTCTGGCCGCTGCCAAAGGCAAGCACCCTCTATCTCCGCCCTCTCATAGTTCTGCCCAGCAGGTGGCCTCCTCTGCCTTGTTGCTTCTACGCCACATGTACGCTCCACTGTGGCGGATCCTACTCCTCTTCGTCCGCGGACCATTCACTTCTCTAAGCCCAGTTATCTTCCGGCACGGGATGTTCGGCCCAAATCTCCCCCAATCTCTTCATTTTATCGGGCCGAACATGCTCTTTTTCCTCATGAGAGGTCCTACTCTTTGGAGAAATCTCGCTCCCTTGTTCCCACTCACCACGCCTCGTCCCCTTCTGACTTCCTCGGGGAGTGGGATCTATGAAGAGGAACTCCATAACCTTCAAAGGTAATTGGACCCCCGGAAGGTCGCCGATATTCCCCTCCCTTTTTTCAACATCTCTGAGTTCCACCCTAGTCAGAGCTCCCTGTCTACAGGCGATACTATGGGTAGGCGACCCCTATGTACATCTTAAAGATTTTGTGTATGAATCTGCTCCGCACAAGTAGACCACCACCTCATGGCATACTTGTTTAGAAAGTCATTTGATGGTCGGCCTTCGAATGGTTCTACTCTCTACCCCCAGAGGAAGCTGAAGACTTTCAAATTGTTCAAGAAAGGTTTCTACAGCAATTCCAAGATTGGGTCAGACCCGAGTATCTTTTGTGGATTGGTGGCTGAAAAGATGAAGGCCGATGAAAAATTCACGGTCTATGATGATAGGTGGCGTGCTTTGGCTACAAAGGTCCGCCACCCTATGCATGAGGAGGAGAAGGTCAAGCTCATAATTGCCAATGCTACCCCAACCTATCGATCCATTTTGGCCATGAATGACATTACGACCATGCACCAACTCTACAGCCGAGCCCGTTTCATTCAAACCCAACTCAAGGACTCGCCCATTCACTCTATGTTTGAAACCCCAAAATCTCGCTATCTAAGAAGCCACATGACCCAGTCACTGAAGGGGTACAAACTAATGAGCAAGTCGGTGCTGTCAACAACCCCCAGGGTCCGGTAGGTAGGTCCCCCTACAATCAGTCTGCTCAACAACCTTGGAACAATAGGCCACCACCTCCTCAAACCAAAAACCCCCAGCAGGACCAGCGCCAGTACAACCAAATCCCTCCACCTCAAAATGGATATGCTCCTAGGAAGCTTAATGGACTCAAAAGAGCTCTATACCCTCCTCTTCCCAAGAGTCTAGCCGACATTTTTGCAGCCCTTATGTCTCTGCATGCCCTTAGACTCCCTCCAGAGAAAGCAACTAGAACATGGCAGCGGATCAAATGAAGTACTGTGTCTATCATCGCCATCTGGGGCACTGTAGCAACCTGAATTTTTACGAAAAATAAATTTTAAATAAAGAATTTAAAACTAGCTAAATGGATATTTAAATAGAGCATTAAATAAAACTCTTAGATGGAAAGAGTATGGGATTTGCTTAATGGATCTTCTAGAATTTATTGGGTCAAAAATATGAATTTACAAAGAGAGAATAATAGGAAAATATCCTAAATTCGTAACTAAATTATTACCTAAATAGCAAAGGGGTATTTTAATGCATTAAATAGCTAGTTTGAGTTATAATAGGATTCCTAAACCTACCCCATATGGGTTAGCACGAATTTGGATCTCTCCTAGTCTAAATAGAGATTGGAAAAGCAGGAAGGGAGGAAGTAAGGAAATTTCGGAATTAAAGAGGAATTAGAGTCCTATTAGGAAATAGAAAGAGAGAGAAGCTTAAATACTCTCCTAAACCCTCATGGCCGACCCAAGCTCGTGCCAAAGGATTCCTGGACCAGAAGGAGAGGCCAAGGAGAGGAGATTTCGTGGGGAGAAGAACCTTTCAAGCTCTCAACCCCGTTCTTCAAGTTCTAGCCCTAGAAGAGGAAATCGAGTCAAGGTAGGCATTCTCACAAGCATACCGTGAAACTTTTTCTGTAGGATCTTTCTACGCTCTGGAACAAAACCCTCAAATTTCATAATTTTCCAGCGATCAAATCTTTTCTTATGATTTTTCAAAGTTCTGCAGTTCTTATGACCCCGAACCTTCATGCTTAATTCATATCTCCTTGAATACTCTATCTCATGCCTCCAAATTTTAATGGGAGATACTGATGCATGATAGGCATCTTTTGCCCCTAAAAGCCCTAATTTCTATTGAGCATGTTACTCGAATTAAATCGATCTTGCTCCCTGTATCATGTTCTATGTTACTTGTTTCTTGTTCGTTCTCAAACCATGTTCAAACCATGCTCTCTCTCTAATTCCGATTTATTGGAAGTACCCTTACATGTCTAGTTTAATTTGCAACTGTTTTCATGATTTTTCGTTGACCATATAATTAGTTATGATTCCTGAACGACCCTGTATCGAAATTTCAATGTTCTGGCCCGCAATCCAATGCCTGGTCTGACTCCTGTCGGAGTCAGGCGCAGACAACCAGAAGGCGACACCTCGATATGTCGTTTTCTGGGCCTGATTGCGACAGCCACCCTGTCGCGACCAAGAAGGCGACAGGTAAGCCGTCGCGTTCTCAGTACCCACCATTTTGCATGCCCTGTCGCGACCCTGTTTAGGCCCTGCCGCGTTCTGTTCTTACCGTTATACCCCTAGTAAAACCCTACTTAAAAAGGATGCTATATTGAATGATTTAAAATACATGTTCACGACTTATTTCTATCTATGATTTCTCTTGCACTTGCACACACTTGAACCATCCATTTATGGCTGAAATCTTACAGAAAATATCTCATATGTATTACAATTGAACATTCCTTTCGCCGGACTAGTGAACCCTTGCACAGGCCTCCGTAAGTCTCCTCTGATCATGGATCCCACATGGTCGACGAGCCGGTTGTACCCTAATACCTATGATACCCTTTAGGGATCTATATGATCCAAACTGCTATTAGAAGATTCACTCTCATCTTAAATCACGCCGGACCTCTGGACCTGTGCATAACAAGGCCAGTGGTAGGGTCGTGAGTTCCCCTGACTGCTAACACCAGTGCGCGGTTGTGCAACTGTTACTATCGCCTGTTTACTCGTCGCATTACGTGCAATGTCCACTAGCTCTTATCTATACTCTACTCGCTCGTCTATTCACGTTCACTCTACTATCTCGTCTATTCATCTAGTGCTCTCATCTACTTCTTGGTACTCTATATTGGCCATTGACTGATTGTCTAAAGATAAACAATATAACCAATGCCTGGCAATAAATAAAGGGCCCGATCTGGTCCTGGGATGTGCGCCCGAAAGTGCTAGTGCCCATGGGAGTTAAATGATCAGAGTGTTTGGCATTACACTCAAGTGCTATCTATCTCGACTATCTATATGACAATCAAAACACAAAACGTGCTATACTCTCTCAATGTCTATAATGACAAACAAGTGCTATACTCGTCGTGCTATTACTATACTGTGCTAGTTGTGCTATGGCCATCCTGCTATTCGTGCTATACTCGATACTTGTGCTCTTTTTG
>JACBKR010006018.1:0-15030 GCA_014218235.1 Colocasia esculenta | reverse complement strand
TATGCAGAAAACCATGCATATATACATGCAATATACATACGGTATTGTATCCATACTACCATCATGCAATACATACATTATTTATACTTAATATAGACACATGCACATTTAGTTATACTAACTAATGCGTACGTAAATATGTACATACATACACAAGCACAAATATACACATATAATTATAATTAATGCGACGGAAATAGAGGGCCTTACACCCTCTCCCCCTTAAAGAACTTCTTCCTCGAAGTTAGAACGACACTACTCAAACAAAGGGATACTTCTTCTTCATCGCATCCTCAAGCTCCCACGTAGCCTCCTCACGTGAGAAGTTCCGCCATAGAACTTTCACTGACGCAATACTCTTGTTCCGGAGATGCTGAACCTTCCGGTCAAGAATGCTACTGGTTGCTCACATACGAAAGATCTGGCTGGATCTCCACTGGCTCATGACTAATCACATGAGACGGATCTCGGACATACTTCCTAAGCATAGATACGTGAATACCGGGTGAACGCTAGCCAAAGCTCGGGGTAAAGCTAGCTCGTACGCCACGCTGCCCAAACGTCTGAGAATCTCATATGGGCCAATGAACCTAGGCTTAGCTTGCTATGCCTGCCAAATCTGACAACACCTCGAGTAGGCGATATCTTCAAGAAGACTGATCGCCAACCTCGAACTCCAAATCCTTCCTCCTGTTGTCGGCATACTAACTCCTGCCTATCCTTGCCGCACTACTCTATAACTCTTCTGCCTTGAACAACCTTTATAAGCTGAATCTTATCCGAAGTTTCCTGAACTAACTCCGGTCCGATCATTGCCTATCACCAGTCTCCTCCCAACATAAAGGAGATCTGCAGGGCCTACCATACAACGCCTCGAATGGAGCCATACCGATACTAGCATGAAAGTGTGTTGTATGCGAACTCCACAAGAGGTAAATGACGCTCCCAATCATCCTTCCAATCCAGAACACACGCTCTCAACTATCCTCGAGCGTCTGGATAGTCCTCTCGGACTGTCCATCGGTCTGGGGATGAAACGCCGAACTGAGCTTAAGCTCCGAACCTAACGCATCCTGAAGACCCTTCCACAATCTCGAAGTAATCTCAGATCCCGATCCGAAATGATCGACTTCGGCACACATGCAATCTAATGATACCGCTAACATACAATCTAGCTAAACCTCCTACTGACTGCTTCTTCTTCATAGGCAAGAAATGAGCAGTCTTCGAGAATCTATCTACAACTACCCAAATCGAGTCATTGCCCCTTCTAGATCGAGGCAAACCCGAAACGAAGTCCATAGTGACAGCTTCCCACTTCCATACGGGGATATCCATCCTCTGCATAAGGCCGGATGGTCGCTGCCGCTCGGCTTTTACCTGCTGACATACTAGACATCTAGACACATAATCCGCAACATCCTTCTTCATGCCGGACCACCAAAATGATCTCTTCAGGTCTTGATACATCTTAGTGTTACCCGGATGAATAGAGAATCGCGACCTATGAGCCTCCGCTAACACATGCTCACGGACATCTACCACATCGGGGACACAAACACGGTGCTGAAATCTAATCACACCGTCCTCATCACGAGCAATGCCCGCCTTACCCACTAACTCTAACAGTCTAGGATCGGCTTTCTGCTGCTCAATCACCTCATCCAAGACTGAGGATCTAAGGGATAGCTGAGCTACAAAGCCTGACACACGATGGCTCTAACTCGGTCATAGAGCACGCTGCATCCTCCAACATCTTCCAATCCTGCTGGAGCGAAGACCTCTTCCTACTAAGAGCATCCGCTACGACGTTCGCCTTTCCAGGATGATACTGAAGGTCGAAGTCATAGTCCTTCAAGAACTCAATCCATCTTCTCTGCCTCAGGTTTAATTCCTTTTGGGAGAAAAGATACTTCAAGCTCTTGTGGTCGGTAAACACCTCAAATCTGACACCATAAAGATAGTGCCTCCAGATCTTTAGTGCATGAACCACTGCTGCGAGCTCTAAATCATGAGTCGGATAGTTCCTCTCATGCTCCTTCAACTGACGAGAAGCATAAGCCACTACCCTCTCTTGCTGCATGAGCACACAGCCTAAACCAATCTGAGATGCATCCGTATAATGGCAAAGCCCTCCAGACCACTAGGCAATACCAATACCGGAGCAGAAGTAAGCTTAGCCTTCAATAGCTGAAAGCTACGCTCACATGCCTCAGACCATACGAACTTCTCACCCTTTCTGGTCAGCTTTGTCAAAGGGCGGCGATGGATGAGAAACCTTCAATGAATCGCCGATAGTAACCAGCTAACCCAAGGAAACTACGAATCTCCGAAGGGGTCCTGGGAATCTCCCAATCCATAACTGCCTGGACTTTTGCTGGATCAACCTAACCAGCGCCGGAGATAACATGCCCGAGAAAATGAACCTCGCGCAACCAGAACTCGCACTTGCTGAACTTCGCATACAGCTTGTGCTCACGGAGAACCTCTAAGACTAACCTCAAATGCTGACGATGTGTGGCCTCATCCGGAGAATAGACCAACACGTCATCAATAAACACAACAACAAAGCTATCTAAATACGGACTAAACACCCGGTTCATGAGATCCATGAACGCTGCAGGGGCGTTTAGTCAATCCGAAAGGAAGGACCAAAAACTCATAATGTCCATAACGGGTTCTAAATGCCTCTTGGACACATCTCACTCCTAATCCTCAACTGATGATAACCAGATCGCAAGTCATCTTGGAAAAGACTGATGCCTCTCGCAACTGGTCAAACAGATCATCAATCCGAGGTAAGGGATACCTGTTCTTCACAGTCACTTGGTTTAGCTTTCTATAATCAATACACAACCTAAGTGACCCGTCTTTCTTCTTGACGAATAATACAGGTGCGCCCCAAGGGGAAACACTAGGGCGAATGATCCCTTATCGAGCAATTCTTGCAATTGCTTCCTCAACTCGGCTAACTCTGCAGGGGCCATCCGATATGGGGCCTTCGAGATAGGAGAGGTGCCTGGAAGCAACTCTATAGTGAACTCTATCTCCCTATCCGGTGGCAATCCAGACAAGTCGTCGGGAAAGACATCTGGAAGTCCTGCACCACATCGATCTCTGCAAGAGTCAGTGGACGAACCAGCATCGGTACTAGCATAACGCTGGCAAGAAATGCGTCACAACCCTTGTTCACCATGCGCATCGCCTTCATGGCAGAGATAACTAACTTTCCCGCTAAGTTCTTTGGCAAGGGATGAGAGAACTCATCCTCACCAGGAATGCGGAAAACAATCTTCTTCCTACGACAATCCACTAACGCATAGTGCTCCTCTAGCCAATCCAGACCAAGGATACAATCATAGTCCTTCATCTTTAGCAAGAAGAAACACCCATCTAGGAATCTATCCTCGATGCACACAGGTAACGACGGAATGCACTTCCTAGTCGATACCGTACCCGCAGGGGTGTGCACAGACAAAGGGACCTCTAACTCCTCAGACTCTATGCCTGACTCTAGGCTAACTGCCTAGCGAACCGCTCGGAAATGAACGAGTGAGTAGCACCCGTATCAAAAAACCCGAGCGTGCACACCGAAAAGCAAAACTGTACCTTCGGTGACATGCTCCGCCTGCTCGGCGTCCTCGCGAGCTAACAAACACTCGAGCTGGGGCTCGAGGCCTTCCGGTCGTCCTGTAGCTGGCGCGGCTGCCGCTACTGCTGGTACTGGCGCTCCACGCTGAGCTCCCTGCTGAAGTCTTGGGCAATCTTGATCTTGTGGTCGCTGCTCCCACACTTTAAGCATCTACCGCTACTAACCAGCACTCGGAACCTCCATGGTTCTTCCCACAATGGGGACACTCTTTCTTCGCACCGGGGGAACGTACAGAAGGTACCTGAGAGTTGCTGACTGCCACTGATTTCTGCGGTGTCTGGTACACCGTTTTCTTCTTATCCTGCCGCTGGAATGTCGCTGCGGCCTCTTCTGCGAAGCCTTCTTTCCTCCAGATACTGCTCCATTTCTCCCTCCTGTCTGCAGGCTGCGCTGAGGGCCTCGTCTAGCGTGCGGTGGTCGAACGCCACGAGTCTCGTCCTCAGTGATGGTTTGAGACCCATCACAAACTTCTTGGTCTTCCTGCGCTCATCCTCTACTATATGCGGTGCATATTTAGAAAGTTCAGAAAACCTTGCCTCGTATTCCAGGACGGTCATTGATCCTTGCGTCAGGGAAAGGAATTCTTGCTCCATCTTGTCCTGGATATGCTCTGGGACGAACTTGGCTCGAAAGAGCCTCACGAACGCGTCCCACGCCACATCAACTGCTCCGTCCTCGAAGCGCGTACGCAGTAGGGAGGACCACATACATCAGCTCTCTCCTGCAATACACCTTCATAAGCACCAACTAACAATTCTAACTTTAACAACCAACATTCAAGCATAACAATAAGCATACTGTAGCATGTAGGTGGCTAATGTCACCTTGTCCTCTTGAACTCGCTCCATATGGATTGTCCACCCATGGTCCTGATCTGGTGCCTGAGCCTGTCTACATTAAACCATTACAAAAATATACATAAACACAATATCATGCAATTTAAATAGCAAACTACTAGTGTTTCATTATTCTACCTGGGCCTCCAACTGGGCCTGGAGTGCTGCCTGGGTGTGAGCCTGCGTCTGCATGGCTTGCACCAGACCTTGCATAAATACTCCGTAGTCCACTGCGGTGGTGGGGGAAGCACAGGACCCTGTGGGCCGGGGCCTGCTGCTCCGCGCCGCTCCTCACGCCTCTGCTCGTCGTCGCGAGCTGGCACACCTCCACGTCGTCCACGGGAAGCCATGGCTGTAATAAAATCTCAGCCACCATTAGAGCTAGGTTACTAAGTTCTCTAACCATTTTCTTATCTATCTTTCACTTCTATTAGTGTTTTCTACACATGTGGACATACTTAGCATGCAATGGGGATGATGACTTAGGTATATTCATGTGCAATCTCAACCGGTCGCTCTGATACCAATCTCTGTGACGGCCCTCGTTACACCGGTACGGTTATACCAACCCACGTCGGTATAGCGAGAGTCCTCACAGTGGGACATTTACCCAAACGATACTACAGCTGAGATACACGCGAATATACAACAGAGTAGCGGAAGTAAAAACATCGTCTTCATTCATTCATCATCCACATTAAACATACATGAAGTTTGCAATTAGCAATAAGAAACTAAAAGTTCACATATTTAAATTGCTGAAATAAAATACAAATGTCCACACTTATACATCCTTTTCATGATACTTCTAATACAATGTTCAAATACATACTATGGAATACACAAATCACAAAGAAGCTCCAAACTAGCTAGTCTCCGCGCTCGGAGTCCGTCTCTGCTGCCTCCTCCAAGGTGCACGTCACCAACTACACCTGTACGCCGAAGCAAGGAGTGAGTCCAAGACTCAGCAAGCACACTACCCTAACATACACGTATAAGTCTTAGTGGTTTCTACATGCACATTACAATTTGCAACACATGGCATGCTAGTCATTTTAAAGTTCCAACCTATCATGAAAGTTTTACAATTTTATACATGGATCATGCTTTCAGATTTCTAAGGATAAAGTTACCTATCACATGCTCTCTATTCAATTATTCATGAACGTTTCTTTAAAGAACCGAACATGAGAGCTACCAACATGAACATTTTGCATGCATGAAAGGAAAACACGACTAGCATGGATCTTACATGTTTTTAAACACATACATAAACGTTTCACATGCTTTAAGTTGCTGATTTCACATGGTTTAATGGCTGTAAACCTATACATGAGAGCTACAATATCGCTTAAAACAATCATGTGAACAACCAATCATGCCACTTGCATATGTGCTCATCAATTATCCCTAACATGGATTCTAGACATTTTGCACACACACACATGACATAACAACATGAATTTACTGATTTCACATGGGTTCAGATTTGTCTCACATGGATTTCAATCATATCTTCACATTTAGAATTTCACATTTTCTTTACACAAGTTTCTCTTTCACATGGTTACCTTTACACATACACATTCACATTGTTCACTTACACATTTACACATGAACACATACACATCACACATTACACATTACACATTTTAGGTGCCGTGACACATAGTCCAAACCACCAAAGAAGGACATATACACATCACATTACACATAGACGCCATCTAGGCATTCCAATGGCGACTCTTGGACTGCGCAGACCGGGAGAACAAGTCTCCACCCTAACCAGTGGTACTTGTCCACCTCCAGGATTTCCCCTAATGCCCTTAGGGTCACTTAACACATTGAACTTTCTCAGGGGACTTTTCCCTGATACAGCTCCACTGCCTCTCGGAAGCAGTATCACATTGGCACAGTTACACTTTTACACATTTACCGTTTTACACATGGTTTTACACATAACACTTCATCTCATTCACTTCCTCACTCACATGAATACCTCTGTTTTACCTAACATGGTACTACAGAATTTCAAGAGTTTAACACACAGTGAACACACTAATCATGTGGTTTTAGAACCACAACTAATCACATTACGATCATATGCATGAATTATCATATTTCACATGAAAATACATAACTTCTTATTTACTGATCCAAATGACCTGAAATTTTACCCACATGCTGTTTTCGGGTTCAAGATGATACCCTCAATTTTTCAGATTTTCTGAGCTTCATGAATTTACAGTAATAAACACCTAATTAGCATGCCATTCACAATTTAATTTAACATGGGGTTTAACACATCTTGTAATTGCCACTTACTGTTTTAAACATAAGTTACTACATATGCATGATTTAGAATACAACATTCCCTAATTCATACATCTATGGATTGGTCACTACAAACCATTCTTGCATGCTTTCATTTTATTCTACCGAATCGGATTTATTAGCACGTTACACTAGCATGGATAATTTACCAAATTTGCAAACACATATACTGACCCACTGACTTTCATGATCAGACCAAACCAAGGCCTTCATACAATTCTAATCATGAAAACTAATTTGCAAGAATCAACAATCCATGTTCACAAGTTTAAGGAATCCATTTCCACATTCACCATCACACCCCACATTCATTCACACACCACAATTCACAAAATATATAGAGTATAAGGTTTACCATATATCCTCATCACGGAAATCGTATCGAAATTAAAGTAGAAGAAGGGCAGAACAGTTCACTGTTCTGTCCTGAGGAACTAGACGGCGGTCTCTGGCCGCTGACTCAGGGTCAGCGGCATGGTCGATGGACGCCAAGCATGATCTGGGCGTCCAGGGACCTTGCCGTCGACCAGGTCTGTGCAAAACACAGACCCGAGCTCTGAATCTTGGTGAATGGAGGGTCTAGGACTCGAGGAAAATTCCATAAAAATCATAGAAACCACCTAGACTCATAAGGGAACCCATGGATAGGTCACTTGCCTTTCAAAAATTCCTCCAAGGGATTTATGACTCGGTGAAGACCTCCTTGGGCAGTCCCAAGAAAATTGCAGAAGTGCCTCCAAGGTCACCTTCCTCCGTTCTTGGATGAGCTCCACAGCAAGGGGACGATGGGGAAGCCTTCTCCTTTGCTCCAGCTTCCTCCTTGTCGCAGTAGATCTTCAGATCAAGCTCCAAGAGGGTCGGATTTGAGGGTGCTAAGATGGGTTTTTCTCACAGCTTTTTCTCTAGGGTTTTTCTCCCTCTTTTCTCTTTCTCCTCTGCAAGGGTGAAGGGAAGAGTGGGGAGAGGCCAAATTCGGGTTCAGGATTAAGGAGGGTCTCTCTCCCACTCACTAGGGTGATGGGACACCCTCAGAGCCGTTGGGGGACATCCCCCCAATGGTTGCCATACCTTGTTTCAGAAGCTTGCAGCTCTACTGCGCATGCAGGTCAGAGAAATTGGCGTCCACATCGCTGGACGCCGGGATGAGTGTGGCGTCCATTCCTGGATGCTGACACCATCTAAACGGCCAGGGTTGACGCCAAGAGGCCTTCGGCCTGAACTCTAATTATGCAGAAAACCATGCATACCATGCATATATACATGCAATATACATACGGTATTGTATCCATACTACCATCATGCAATACATACATTATTTATACTTAATATAGACACATGCACATTTAGTTATACTAACTAATGCGTACGTAATATGTACATACATACACAAGCACAAAATATACCATATAAATATAATTAATGCGACGGAAATTAGAGGGCCTTACAATTGTCATACTTGACTCTATGATATCATGTTCTTATTACATTGAGCTTATTATTGAAACTTCGTCGCCATAATATGATATGTTTGTTCGGCACAATATGGGACTTCGGTCCATTTGACCAATGCCTGTGCAATAGGGGCCCTGTCTGGTCGTGGGGAAGAGCGACCCAACATACTTATTAACCGCGAGAGTATGGACATGTGATGCTTGGCTTGGCACTGATACGATATGCAAGATTTGTGAGAATGTGCCTTTGTTTCATAGGATTGGATATGATACGTCTATGAATCAGATATCTGTATGAATATGGCCAATCCTTTTGATATGATTCTACTCTTGAACTATCTGTCCATTGTATATGCAATTCGATATTTGATTAGATATGACATCCATTCTATTCCGCTATTCAACTTGTTAGAAAAGCATGCACTGTCATCATGTACATGTTCATATCATGCCTATTTAAAATGTTCATCATGTATACTATGCCCGACAATATTGAGATGTAAATCCCACTGAGCTAGTTTGCTCACCCCTATCATCCTGTCATTTTTACGTAGTGATGAGGAACTAGAGGAGTCTGATGGGGTAGAGCAAGAATGATGAGCACCCGCCTTATGAGGGTTGACAGTTTAGGAATAGATATTTGAGTAGTTTATGTAATAGTGAAACATTTTTCATTTGAATAATGGGCCCTTTGTTGGCTCGATTGATATAAGGTTTTTAATTTGTTGAATGAATGGAAATAAGGAGTTCTTTTATGACAATTATAGTTTCCACTGTGTTATTACATTCAATTGTGACTCTGCGCTATTCAACTGTGATACGTCTATTTGTATCGTTTATGCACCCAGGTATTATTCCGCTACTAAATATCAGGGCGTGACAGTTCAATAACCTCAGGAGCTCTTTAGTCTTGAAGGTAGAGAGAAGAGAAGCGAAGGAAGTAATGCTTATGGATTTAGGAGAAATGATGGAAGAAGAAAGGGCATGGTACCACGAGATCAAGCATTACTGCAAGGACGGTACATTCCCAGAAGAGGCTGAGGCTGAGGATAGAAGGACCATTCGTAGAGCTGCGCTAAGATATACCATTGTTGGAGAAGTATTATACAGACGCGCTCTAATGGGATGCTCTTAGATGGCTGTCAGATGAAGAAGCCTGAAAGGTAGTGGAAGGAGCCCACTCCAGTGAATGTGGAGGGCATTGAATAGCCGGATGCTAGCGAAGAAAATCCTTAGGTAGGGCTATTACTGGCCGACCCTAGAAGAAGACTATGCCATCTACGTTCGTAAGTGTGTCAAGTGCCAGATTCATGCCGATAAAATTCATGCTCCATCTTCCTCATTACATCCCCTATCTTCCCTTGGCCATTTCCATGTGGCTTTTGATATCATTGGACCTCTTGGTGATCCTAATGCTCAAGTCAAACAAATCTTTCATTCTCACTGCTACTGAGTACTTCACCAAGTGGGCCGAAGCAAAAGCATTTGCAGAAATCGAAGGGTCAACCGTTGCCGGTTCATCATGAAGAACATCATCTCGTGTTTGAGTGCCAAGCGACATCGTCACCAACAACGGACCCCAGTTCATATCTTAAGAGCTTCAGGAGGACTTATGTAAGAAATTCAACATTTCTCTACATCATTCGTCTCCGTACTATCTGCAGGCAACGGTCAAGCCGAATCCATAAATAAAGCACTTATGAAAATCTTAAGAAAACATGTGAATCTCATAATTCGCTGATTGGCCTGAGAAATTGATTGAGGCTCTATGGGTCTACCGTACCTCTGTCCGCACGCCCATAGGGAAGACTCCCTTTTCACTCACTTATGGGATGGAGGTAGTATGTCCACATGAGATCCTCATTCCTTCGCTAAGGGTACAACTGGACAAAGAACTTAACCTCGATAAACGTCGAGAGCGTTACATACACAGCTGGAACTCCTAGACGAGCAGCGTCTGGCTGTGGCCGATCATATGCTTTCATATCAAAATAGACTCTCAAGATCTTTTCAGAAGAATGTGATTGAATGCAAATTCCAAGAAGGAGACATGGTCTTGAAGCGAATTTTCATAAAACTTGGGGTCCTATGTCAAAATTGCAAGCAAATAGGAAGGGTCGTACATCATCAAGGAAATGTACCCTGGGAATGCGCATAGGCTAGTCAACACCGAAGGTGAGGAGCTCTCTCACCCCTGGAATGGGTTGTACCTTAAAAGATTCTACCCATAATAAAAGATTTTCGATAGTGGCACCATTTTGCAAAGGACTGCTAGTTGTTGTGAGTCTCACATCTGTTTTATTGCTGTCAGGTAACCCCTGGTTCAGTCAACACACACAACACGGCAACCAGCGACCAATTTCCCTTAGTCAGAGGTGTTCCTATTTTAGCCCTAGTATAGGAGAGCGAAGGTCTATTCTCTTCCTGTTCGAACGAGGCTTAGGGGCAAAAGGATGCTGACTTGTAGACAAATGAGGATGTAGATCACATATGTATGAAATCTCAAAGAGAGACGGTCAATTCCAAAGAAAGAAAATAACAAAGAACAACAAATGAGCAAAAAAAAAAGGAGAATAGGGCATGGCAAGAGTGTGAAAGTCCCCGCGGGACGAAAATGAGTCCGGACGTACGCATGCCCCAAACAAAGTAATGACCACAAAGTCTCTGGACAATAGACGGAATCCATGTGAGATACACCCTCACGAGTCAACAAGCTAGTGTCCCAAGCATTGACGCCAAGTCTTATCCCCTTTAAGTCTTCCTATCCTACTAATGACCGAACCCCCCCCCCCCCCACTGGTCTATGCAGGAACACTAGCAACTAGGGGCAATCACCTTGGGGAAGACAAGAACAAATGCACACTGCACCTAAGGGGCGTTTGACAAGTGTAAGATTGGAAGCGAGATTCATAACTTATCACTCAAATGCAGAAGGTGTCTCTAGGGAAAATCCAAAAAAAATCAGAAATCCCCAAAATCTAAAAAAATTCAGAAATCACAAAATAAAATAAAAAAACCATCAAAAATCCCCAAAAAATCCAAACAAATCAGAAAATCTCAAAATCCAAAAAAAAATAGAAAATCCCAAAATTCCAAGAAATTGAAAATCTCAAAATCCAAAAACAAATCAAAAAAATCAAAAATCTCAAAATCCAAAAGAAAAGAAAATCCCCAAAAAAATCCAAACAAATCAGAAAATCCCAAAATAAAAAATAGAAAATCTCAAAATTCAAAAAAAAGATCAAAAATCTCAAAATTTCAAAATAATTAGAAAACTCAAAATTTAAAAAAATAAATGTACATATCGTTTTCTTTTAGCATGTATTATTGTCGTTTACTTTTCGCCTTTTTAATAAGGCTCAGCCCTTGACTATTATGAAGTTAAGTCATTCCTTGCTTAATGCAAAGGCTGAGCCAAAGAGCAGATCAACTTATTTTGCTAAGTGTGCAGGGATAGAAACTCTGGAAAAGTACCACAATTACTCAGCATCCTCTCTTCCTCTCTCTCAGATCTCGTGCCATTCAATCACAAAAAAAAAAATATAATTGACACAAAGATAAAAGACCACTAATAAAATGCATCATGTACAATGATGAGGGGGAGGTGGCTGACAAAGCTCCTCATTGACCACTACCACTCTCCTCGATCCCTCTTATCTCTCGGTGGGGGTGGCATTTCGCCAGCACTCCTAGCGCTCACCTCACCCTCGCGGCGTCTCTCTTCCTCCTCATTCCTCCGACGACTGTAGAAACCGCTAGGTACTGCCTAACGGAGGCACCGCTCGCTCCGCTCATCCCACTCCTGCTCCTGCTCCATGCCTAGCTCATAGTCGTCTCTAGACCTCGAAGCTTCTCGATCCTGACTGTTGCGCTGCTACCTCGGTGCGCAGACGAGTCATCTCCCACCTGATCTGCTGGTGGCCCCTGCGTGTGCTGCGTCGCCATCTCCATCGATAGCTCCCCCACCCGGGACACCGCTGCATCCAACTGCAAAATTAAACGAGCCACCTCCACTGCTACCGCCTCCGCCTCTATGCTCCACCGGGTCACCTCTGCTGATGATGGCCCCGCCTGTACAACAGAGTGCAGCAAGGCCTGCAGTGAGGCGATCTGCAGTGAGGCAGGTCCACAGCTGGTCCACCTCCGCTGCCGATGTCTCTGCCTAGAGGCGCCACTCGGCGATCGACACGTTGCCGCATCGGCCTGCTCTCGCCAGTGGGTCACCTGGCCGGTGGCGGTTCTCAGCTCTGTCACATATGAGAAGCATGTCAGTGCCAAATCTAATTTATTCAGTTCAAGTCTATAATGTACTTACCCTCTCCGTCAGCTCCGTCTCTGCCTCCTCGGCCCTCCTCAATGCAACCGCCAGTCAGTCCTCTACATCCGACTGGGAGGTCTCTGCTCCTGTTTGAGATGAGGACGCACCGGCCTGTGTCCTCCTCACCTTTGCTAGCTTCGCACACTGCACATGCAACACTTATCAATCCCTCAATGAGCGAAAAATCAGGTAAGTTACTGAAGTCTGAGTAAGTACTTACCAGCTGCTCCGCCTCTCTCCTCGCCATGTCCCGGTCCAGTACAGCAGAGTGAAGCAGGCCTGCAGTGAGGCGATCTGCCCCATCACGTCCTCCTGCCAACCATCAGGCTGTGTCAGATTCATTCCATCATATATAATTCATTAGGTCTGAGTCTAGAAATGTACATGTCGCCTGGCACCCCTATAGACCTTCGCCCCCATACTTCAAGGCGAAGAACTATAGGTACACCTCGTCGGACTGTGCCTCGGACTGAACCTGTCACCCCTCTGTACTCCCAGTCTGCTATCTGCTCGCGGACCCTCTCGCACCAGTCGGTCATGTCATGGAGACCCGAAAGCTCTGGCCAGGCCTAGAGGTTGTGCCTCGGCTTGGAAACTGCACGACACTTTGATGAAGGCCGAGCGACCTCTGAGTCATATGCAGATGTAGAGGTAGCACAAGGTTGAGAGCATGAACCCAAGTCTCCCTACCAAAGTAGGGGCGGGCCTGCTCCAACCAGGGCTGTCACTCAGCTCCCTCCTCTAGATATGGCTACCACACCACCTGCACAACAAAGAACACATCTTGTCAGTAGCCAAGCTTTAAGGAAATCAATTTGAGTTTATAGAAAGGGTAGTACTCACATCTAGCTGAGGTAGATGTCGACCGCATCCTAGATGGACGCCAGCTGCTCCTCCAGGGGGTGCGGTCTCAGCATGGCACCCAGTGCCGAGCTAGGGGCACGAGGCCCAGTTGCTCCAGGGTCCCCCTCCTTAGGTTGGGGAGGTGGAAATATGTCTAGACCTACAGAATATGAAGACACAGTCAGATCACAGTTGTAATATAAGGGCAGTTTATGTAAAGAGGCAAGAGGAAGGGATGTATACCTGAAGGAAGGGAAAGAATCCGCTGATGGAGTCTGCCGGTTAGAGGAACCCAGGTTGTCAAACTGGTGCGCCAAAAGGCAGCACCCCAAGCGTAGTCTCCCACCTAGTCTAGTCCTCTAACAGTGGTAGGAACCGATAGTGGACTGCGTCACCCCTCATGGCAAATAGGAGCCTGCAAGGAAGAAGGTGAGGAAGTGACACAGGTCAAGTTCTTCCAGTGCGTCGGGCTCACTAGCTAGCACCTCCCTACATCCCTTCACGAGCCGATCCAGCAGCTCATCAGCTATCTCTCCCACCTCCCTGCCTGTCTGCGCTAACCCTAGGCTCTCCTGCAACTTAATCCTAGGGACTAGAGAGGGCCTCTGCCCTACAGTCAGATCCAGGAGCCTACGGGCTATCTCCCTATAACAGGGGTAGATGAACCCGCTCACCGGGCGGCCGTACACTCTCAGCCCGGAGATCCTACTCACATCCACCAGGCTGGGGATCATGTGTCCCCATGGAAACACGAAGGCAGTCGCCTTCGTGTCCTATTTTCTTTGCAGAGCCTGGGTAAGAGGGGCATCTGCCCTCATCCGCCTCCATCTTCAACACCTCCCCAAACCCCATGTCGTCCAGGCGATCCCTCTGGAACCCTGGGAGGGTTAGGTACACTACTAGGACGAGCAGCCACGAGACCCGGGCTCTCATCTCGCCCTACAAAAACACACAAGAAGCAACCTGTCAGCATTAACATGCCCTTTTTGAGTCCTCGGCTGAGGTCGGGACCCGACCGAGTGAGTCGTGACCTTATCATGACGCTCCGATGCGCCGCGACATGGTCGCGACACCTAGGTAGGCCGGGACCTTGTCGCGTCGGCTCTAACTGACGCGACAATGTCGTGACCTCTGACCCTGATGGACTACTGGTGTCGTGACGGGCAGGCTGTCGCATTCTCAGACCGCGGGCCAACCGGAGCTTCCTTTGTCGGTGGTCGTTCCCTGGGCATCACGCCCCTACATTGGCCCTCCTTGGGGCTTCTGCATCATCCACAACCATCAATCAAAGGATTAGGGGGCGGGAACCTACCTTTTTCATGGCCACCTCCTGGGCCATTACGTCCCCTTCCACGTCCACGGGGATGCCTCCTCCTCCGCTATCTCCACCTCAGGGAGCTCCTCACCGCCGGAGCCGCCTCCTCACACCGGGTCGACCTCCTCACCGGCCTCTTCCTCCTCCCATCACCGGGGGAGGCCCCACTATCACCGTTGTCGCCGCCCTCCATCACCTTCAAGTGGGGAGAGAGAGAAGAGAGAAGGTGGGAGAGAGAGAGAGAGAGAGGACAGAGAGAGAATCAGAGAGTCTGGGTTGCC
>JACBKR010006017.1:0-15226 GCA_014218235.1 Colocasia esculenta | reverse complement strand
TTTTACAAAGGAATCCATGTTCTTACAAAGGAATCCATGTTTTACAAAGGAATCCATGTTTTACAAAGGAATCCATGTGAGAGTCACTTATCAAATCGTTATGGGACCAATCGATGTGAGAGTCACTTATCAAATCGTTATGGGACCAATCGATGTGAGAGTCACTTATCAAATCGTTATGGAACAAATCGATGTGAGAGTCACTTATCAAATCGTTATGCGACAAATCGATGTGAGAGTCACTTATCAAATCGTTATGCGACCAAATCGATGTGAGAGTCACTTATCAAATCGTTATGGACCAAATCGATATGAGAGTGAATCCTTATGAGAGCGAATCCTTATGAGAGCGAATCCTTATGAGAGCGAATCCTTATGGCACTTTGTGAACTGAAATCGATGTATATTGAATGGACATCGATTTATCGTTTTAGTACAAATCACATGGCAATAATGTCATAAATTTATATTTATTAGAAAAATCATGATATTTAATTTATTATTAGAAAAATCATGGTATTAAATATATTTAATATTCAATTAATCACATAAATTTATATTTATTAAGAAAAATATGATATTAATATTTTTAATAATAATTAATTAAACATATATTTTGTTATCACCAAAATAAAAGGGTAAAAATAGGAGTGGTTCAACAATCTCCCCTTTTTGGTGATGACAAAATTTATGAGAATTTTCTGACAAAAATACGTAAAGCATAGAAAATACAGAAAATTCACAGATAATGCATACCATGCATACTCTCCCCCTTTTTGTCACAAACCAAAAAGGAAGGTTCTTACCATTGCATTCTCTTCCCCTTTGTGAAAGAAATTCTTACCATTGAGGGGTTCAACAATGATTGACATAAATGAATAACTCCCCCTTAGTCTGTGCTCCCCCTGAATGAGAGACTCCACCTAAATGAAACTTGCAAATAATTGTTAGTAATAAAGACCAATTCAATTTTTGTGACTACTCGTTCTTCAGATGTGATTTGAATGAAGAGTTTGCAGTCACTCCTGCCTTGAGCATCCTTGATTTTTGATGCTCCAATGCTAACCTGCAAATAAACTACTCAGAGTAGGTACCCAAATCTTTTTGGTCCTTGATGGTTAGATGCATAAAAATATCTTTTCAGGATCCATACTAAGTGCCTTGTTGTGCAGGTGTTTACTGTGTGTCCTAATTTATTGCAATGAGAACAACAATGAATATAATCTATTTTGCAGTTCTTATTGTTTTTATGATGTCTGTTTAGAACATAATTTTTGGAAACGTTTTCTTTTACAGGGCCTTTTTCTTAGGTAACTTGGTTTCTCTTACAAATTTTGGTAATGGATATTTTTAGGAATTATGACTTGTTTTTCTTTTTCAGGAGGTTTGTATCCAAGACCTTGTTTATTATTTCCAAATTTTGATCCTTTTAAACATAGGGCTAAAGATGTTTTCCCTTTAGTTAATTTTCTAACTGATTCTTTTAAATAAAGATTTTCTTCAGTTAGAGTTTTAAATTTTTCTTCTAACTCTAATTTTCATTGTCCTTATTTTTAAAATCTTCATTCACAAGATAAATATTATCTTTATTGTCCTTTAATTATTTTTCTAGTTGCTCCAGTTCGGATTTAAGATCAGAATTGGTGTTTTCTAAGCAAATAGTGTTGTTTTTCAGACTCTTTAATTCTTTTCCAACTTTCAACCTGATGCCCTGCCCTCTGTCAAAATTCACAGATTTCCTTCTGCTTTTTGTTTGCCCTTTTGGTACGGCAGCAAGCTAACCTAGAGGGGGGGTGAATAGGTTTCTCTAAAATCTGAAATATACTAAACACAGAAAGAACACTTGAAGGTTGGTTAGTTTAGTGTGATAAAGAGTAGTAGTGCAGAAGCAAATAAATAATCACACAAAAGACACAAGGAATTTATCCTGGTTCGGCCCTTCCCACATGGAAGTCCTACGTCCAGTCCCAAGCAACCTCTTGGGATTTCACTAACCAGGGTACAGTCCCCCTTAAGGACACTACAACACCCAGCACCCCAGCTGGTCTTCTTCTCTTTCCCGGTAAGAAGGCAGCCCACTTCTTTTGCAGGCTCAGAAGCAAACCTCCTGGTACAAACCCCAGTGCGGTTCTGCTAGACACAAACCCCTAGCTAGGTTCTACACTGATACAGTCCTACAGCTGGACAAAGATCTTTCTTAGAAAAGAAATAACAATGTTGAGATTTGGAACAAATGAAAACCAACTAAAAGAAACTCTCAGCTAAAAGACTCTCTCCCCAGATACAAGATGCAGACAGAGAGAGTGAAGAGAGGAGAAGGAGCTTGAATGCTTAAGTGCTTCAGATGCTTGAACACTTCTTCTTGGGCTCAGGCTCTTTCTCTCTTTTCCTTTGAGTGTATTGGAGTTCAGGTTCCTCACTGGTTGTACACTCCTTCAAAGATCTTCAGGAAAACTCTCTTGTTCTTTCTTCAGCCTTGCTTCTTCTTTTATATGAGCAGCCTATGAATAAATCTGTTGGAGTTCTAGCCGTTTCTCATGTTCTCTTTCTTCTGATATTTTTGGTCTACGAGGTCTGCAAGCATAGAGAAAATGTTTAGTTAAAAGAGTATTTCTGTCAAAAAGGCTCATACCTCTATGTTTCTTGTTGCCACCCAGAAGTAGTAAGTAATCCTCTTTTTGTTGGCAGGAAAGAAGAGATCTAAAGAGATAAGCAAAAAAGATCTCCTATCAGAAAGATAGAGGATTACGCAAATCAAGAATATTTGACTTTTTCACTAGATACCAAAAGCATTTTGAAATATAAAGAAAATAGATGTTTGAGAGATCAAATCCATGTTTCACTTATGAAATCTATGTTCTTACAAAGGAATCCATGTTTTACAAAGGAATCCATGTTCTTACAAAGGAATCTATGTTTTACAAAGGAATCGATGTGAGAGTCACTTATCAATCGTTATGGGACCAAATCGATGTGAGAGTCACTTATCAAATCGTTATGGGACCAAATCAATGTGAGAGTCACTTATCAAATCGTTATGGGACCAAATCGATGTGAGAGTGAATCCTTATGAGAGCGAATCCTTATGGCACTTTGTGAACTGAAATCGATGTATATTGAATGAACATCGATTTATCATTTTAGTGCAAATCACATGCAATAATGTCATAAATTTATATTTATTAGAAAATCATGATATTAATTTATTATTAGAAAAATCATGGTATTAAATATATTTAATATTCAATTAATCACATAATTTATATTTATTAAGAAAAAATGATATTAAATATTTTTTAATAATAATTAATTAAACATATTTTTGTTATCACCAAAATAAAAGGGTAAAATATAGGAGTGGTTCACACAATGCTTCACTTCTCCTTTCACTTTCTTGCTGGTTATGGTATCTCCTCCCCTTTACTATTGGAATGAGCATCTCGTTCTCTTTTCAATACTTTCTTCTTCTTGATCCTTTCAAGATGTTCTATAGTATCTTCCACTATTTGGGCTCTTAATACCATGTCTGAATACACTATTTATTGTAACGATCTTAGGAACCTGACGCTCGGTCCCCCACCAAGGACTCAATTTCCTGCACCGCCACCCACGGATCTAAGGACTCAGAAGGGTTAGAAGACAAGTCTAACAAGATATGTGACGACCCTGGATACTTATGCCCAATAAGGCTCTATATCCAGATCTGCTTCCCGCGAACGGACCGAAGTCTCGCAAGGGATAGCTTGTACACGTGTCCAGTAAGAATATCAAAGACAACCACAATAGTATAAGACAAGAAAGTACATGTGCTCATACCTACATATAACAATTACAACTGTCCCAATACATTATTACATGTCCAAATTAAAAAGAGTACAACTACCTGGGGCATACCCCGAGGGAGCACAAGCTCACACAACTCAACTAACACTACTGCTGGTCGTACAAGTCTACCACAACGTCTTCGCAAGCCATACCAATGGTAAACCCTGAAAAGAACTGTAGGGGAGTGAGCCTCAACAAGTCACAGGCTCAGCAGGGGACCACCCAGAACCACACACAACACAGGAGAACCTCAACCCTAACGGGTCTCATTGGCAACACCGATAGCCAAACCATATCATGCTCACAACAAAGCATAGTTAACAAATACTAAACATAATTACACTAGCTTATACAAATCCCAGAAAAGAGAAGAAACAACAGGACTAGCACAACATCACTAGTCCACTCAACAACTGTAAAGCCTAGGCCACAAGCCTCACGGGCACACCACCGTAACAATTAGTCCGGCGAAGCTCAAACACGTGGGTAATAGGACTGCTAACCAAGAGCTAGTCCTTTATACCCCTAAACCACGATATATCGAATGTCACACTTAAGTAATAGGACTGGCTACCACGATGCCAATCCATCACACATTAAAACCTTATTTGGAAGTTTACCCAAGGAAGGGTAAAATACAACAAGTGGAAGGTCTCACCGCACGACCTCCATGGAGCACAGCTCCACCACATCACCTGAAAAGGCTGGTATACAATGTACCACCACAAACCACTACCCACACTGGGTATAGCTACCTACTACCACGAGGTACCACCACAGAAACCACAAGTAAGCTTGTGCCACAACCAGGAACACCACGGCAAGACAAACCACAGCCTCAACTGTGCCAACACCAGGGCACACCTCAACGAGTAAAACCTCAACCCACGAGTCACACCACACGAGCCACAGCCAGTGGCAAAGCAGGAGTCGGAATTAACGACGCCACCGCACGGGACAGACTACTGGTTTATGACGCCAGTATCCAACCCGGACAACACAGCACAAGACTACCTCTCAGTCTTACAGCCACGGACGTAAGGTCCAGCTGCTGCTCCACAACCACTAGTAAAGCCAAAAAACTGTGGAGACCAACCGAACCACCACACCTACAGGTCACACACCCCGCAGGTCCATGCCTGGCACCTTTAGAGATTCTGGCCTGAGCCCTCTAAAGTGAGGCATGGGAAACTAGGACTAACCGATTCTCAGTACGTTTACTGGTGTCCATAACCCCCCAGCTACGAGCGCGCTACAAGCGACCAAACAACAAGCTCTCACAAGTCGCTGCTCTCTGCCGTCTTTCCCTCAGCCGGATGACGACTCTCCCCGAAAGCGAGGTGTCCAGGAAGATGACAGACCTCGACGGTACCACTGTACCGGGACAAGCTCCGAGCACACACATGTGTCTAACTCACACAGAACCTGGGGCACCCAACTGAAGAGGTATTCCGGAATAGGCGCTGGACCACCACACTCGGCAAAGCACAATTCAAATCAATCATGTAAACCTCGATGAAACTTGTATTACAATATATTAAATATCACTAGCTCATCACTGGTCACCATGTGACCTCCAAGCCACTTACAACTCACTACACAACACACATCCTACAATCCTATCTATGCTTAACCAATTAACCATCTTAAATAACTCATATAAAACATCGGAGAACTAAGGCTAGGTTCATACTAGAACCTGCCCAACCATCACAAATAACATATTAAACCATGATAATGTGTGTGCCATGCACACACACACACACACACACACACACTTAATTCATATAAATGACACACCACTTGCATAAATAGCACGCTAGCAACCAAACGACATGCTCAAGGAGTGCTAGGGGTGCCAATGCACCACATACCAAAGACATACACCTCAAATACCAACATCGGATAACCAAATCATTGAAAACATGCAGAACCGGACCTCTCAACTGAGGTCGCGACATGGGGTAACGTCACCTTCGGATCGCGACACCCCGATATGTCGCGTTCACCACCAGAACGCGACACCCCGACATGTCGCGTTCAAAACCAGAACGCGACGGGTCGGCCTATCGAGACCTGGTCACGACAGAAGGGTCTGTTGCCTTCACAAAAGAAACCCTTCTCCAGATCTTCCATGCAAACCACCCTAAACGATGTTTTAACCCAGTTTTCATGCTCATTTCATCGCCTAAACATGGTATCTATTGTTTATAAAACATTAAACAAATCAAACATGCACCATACGCGATCCACGCAATGGAACCAGGTGGGATCTCCCTACCTTCACGAAGAACACGCAAACCGGCTATGGCACGATGTCTCCCCCACTCCATGCGACGTCCTCGCGTCGAGAGCACGTCGAAATTCACACCGGAATGCCGAATCGAAGAAATCGCAGCAACTCCTTCCCTAGAGGAGCAGAGCTTGTGAAAGCTCTGTTCGACCAACCTTCCTTAAAAATGCATAGCGGTTGGGAATGTGATGTAGCCCTGTGTCGCGACCTGAACACGACGTAGAAGGCCATCGCCTTCCCACACCTGACGTCAGCAAGCCCTACCCCGCGCGTGACACGTGGCGCGCATGCAGACGTCGACCCAAATAGCGATAACATGAACATGACCACCAGGGCCGTCGCGTTCAGAACGCGACGTAGACCCCCGTTGCGTTCGCAACCAGTGAACCAACGGGCATTATGGGCCCAACCTGCCGGCCCACTAAGCCCCGCGCAACGCTCAGAAACCACAACCAAGGCTCAATGACCCCACATTGGTCATGAGCACCACACCAAAGCCAGTAAACGCAGATCTAAACGACCACTAAATGAGGATCCACAAGGATCCGAAAAATGTGCTACTTACAAGATATGTAAAAGGAAGTTAGTGTCCACTACTGAACTAGAAGCGTACACTAAAGTAGAAAGGAAGAGCAAGAGTACGGAGTACGGCTCTAGGTACAAGTCTCAAGCATGCCATAAGTACAAGTAAACAGGGGGAAAGATAAAATCCTTATGGGGCATACCCCAAAGGTGAAGTACACAAGAAAAGGGGGAATCACTGCTAGAAATGGAAATGACGATTGACGCCCACCCCTTTGCCCGGCATGCACTTTGCCACTACTATGAAGTCTCACCTAAAAAAGGGGGAGTAAGCTTCTCAACAGAAGCCCAGTAAGGACTACCAATCTCCCATAGGCTCTAACAAGCAAAATATAATATAAAAAATAAATGACAACAATTAATAATTCTACTCTACCATAGGAAAGTGTGGAAAAGAAGAGCCGACTAACAAACTACAAATCGAGAAACACCACACAGTCGAAAACCCCATGCAACTTGCATACCATGACCACCACACAGCTGCAACATAAATAGAGGTAAACCTATCTGGACAAACAACACTAGCTATGGAAACAATTACCAATAGTCAACCAGTCAAGAGCGCCACATGTGTCTTACCCTCGACCGCACATCCCGACTTGCCACCTCTCATCAAAGTGAGTCCTAGGAACCCAAAGTAACCACAAAAATAATAGGTGTAGTCTAGCCGGACTACGCTCCCATGCTTGGCTCCCCTACGTGGTTCTAGGGCCACTTAGAGTGAGGTAGTGAGAAAAGGACTAGCTATTCTGTGTCGGGAAGACACTCCAAATGACCTCAACATCCCATACCAACCACGAGAGATCTATAAATGACTTGACACCACTATCCCAACACCATTTTCCCCTCTACTACAAAGTCATTGACTAGAGCACGTTTGTAGCTTGGAGTACTCCCTCAACGGGCTCACGAGGACGGGGGTCCCAGGGAACAATAACAATATCTCAACGAGACAAGCCCACAAATGTCAAGTACCGGAAGAACCGAGAAGTGTAGTACCATGCTAGGAATAGCACTGGTGCTACTAGTACAGAAGAGACTAGAGACAGATGAAGACTTGGTGCAAAATGGACTCTGTATGAACTCATATGTTCTCTGTTTGCTAATGCATCACCCAGGGCCGATGCCACCTTATCACATCACCCTTGCTCGCCCCAATAGAAATTGCTAACATGTTCGCAGCATGCAATGTGATAGAGAGGCAGCTAGTCGCCCAGAAGAGTTCTCAGACAGATAGACTGCCAACACAGTCTGCCTACGGATCACCCGAAAACCCACAATAAACACACCATCCTGGGAAAGGGAGCATGAGAAACACATTCATGATGAATCTAGAAGTCAAACCACCCATAGATCACCCCAAATGCATGCCAAGGAAGCTAATCTATACTCAAAGGAAACCTCACATGTATGCAAGCATGGAGCTCCCACCAAAACCCTCACAAAACGATGAGGGAAGCATGCTCGAGTGGGGGAAACATCCTAAACCTAGCTAGAATTAGGAGAAAAGGTGGAGTCCCCACCTTAAAGAGGAGAAACAGCTCGTTGGGCCTTCTCATGTCAGTGGCCGCCTCCTCCTCACTTCAAGCACCATGCACAAGTCACCTACAAGGAGGAGAGCTCACCGCCAAGCCCAAAATGTGAAGGAATTGTCGGAGAAAGCAAGGGAGCTCTGAGGAAGAAGAAGAAGAAGAGAAGAAGAGAAGAAGAAGAGAGGGGGAAATGGGCACTGCCCTCGGTCTTGAACCAATGGCCCCTAGAACACGTCAAGGTGCCACAATGCTTGAACCTAATGCAATACGTTAGCCACTAACGCATCCACCCAACGTGACGTGTTAGCCACTAACACGTCGCCCACTTTGACGTCACTCGAAAAAGTCAGTCAATGCCTCAAAAAATGTGCTACTCAGAATGCGTCAATCTGACAAGATGCATCTCCGTCCTGACACACAACAAGACCGTTCTACCACAAATAACAAAACCAACACAACGGTCGAGAAATGATAATGCATCGGACCCAAGGGACATGATAGAAACCTTAACGCATCAGCCGGAGCCAATGCCTTACTAAGGCGTCCGACCCGTGGGTCGCAACAAGGAGGACAAGTCCAGGGGGTCAATATAGTCCAAGGGATCCAGGTATTACATTTACATTGGTAAGATATATTTTAGAACCCCCAAAGCATCCCATAACATTGAGCAATATTAAAAAAATGTTAAACACATCTGAGAATGTAAAGTATGAACACAAGTTAGGCTCCAAAATGTGCCAATAAGATGCCAAAAGAGGACAGTTAGGCTCCAAAATGTTGAACCTCCTATCTCTAGTGTTATGTAAATTTTTTTGATAACAAAACTATGAAATTATGTAATTAATATAATTTTTTCCATTAAGTCTCTCAACATGAAATAAAAGTAAAATCATCACTTTAAGGATAATCATTGTAAGTACCTATATTACAATCTCATGTCATATATTTTTCCAAGTCCACACTAATTAGAGAAGAAATGTTCTATTGATTACTGTTTAATTGCCATTTCGATTAGAGATCAAACAAAAATATGTATTGATTAATGTTCACATCATGTTTTGATTACTGACTAAGTAGTTGTTCCAATTAGTCAAGAAGTATACTTGTTCCGATTAGTGCTATACTCCACCGATTATTGAGAAATGCTCTAGACAGCTTTCTGATCGGTGAAACACTTATTTCATATTGTTTCGATTAGTATTATTTAGATATCAATTCCGATTGATGTTATTGTTGTTTAGATTAGTGAACAACATCAATTAGTGTTATTGTTGTTCCGAGTAGTTAACAACATATCGATTGATGCTATTGCTATTCTGATTAATGAACATATCGATTAGTGTTATTATTGTTCCGATTAATGAACAACATACCGATTAGTTTTATTGTTGTTCCAATTAATGAACAACATACTGATTGACGTTATTATTGTTCCGATTAGTGAACAACACACTGATTGGCATTATTGTTGTTCATGTAACGACCCCGAGAACCCAACCCTCGGCCCAAGCGAGGACCCGATTTTTGCGGTCGCTCGCCCACGGATCCGGAGACCCGAAAGGGCTATAACACAAGTCTAATAGAATATGTAAGGGAAATAAATGTCAACTACTGAACTAGAAGCACACATGCGGAAGCAGAAAGGAGAACGAGACCGCAGCGTATCGCTCTAGGTACAGTCCCAACACACGCCACTAGTATAAGTAAAAAGGAAGGACATAGCCCTTAGGGGCATACCCCGAGGGTGACGTACAACTGAAGGGGGAGAACACTGCTAGCTGTGGGAACGACTACTACCACCCCGTCTCCTCGCCCGACGCGTGCCCTGCCGATGCTGAGAAGTCTCACCTGGAAAAGGAATGGATGAGCTTCACAGCGAAGCTCAGTAGGGACTACCAATCACCTACTGGCTCTAACAGGCAGAAGAATATATATATATATATATATATATATATATATATATATACAATTATTAAATAACAACAGTTATATCTTCTACTCTACAAAGGAAAGTGTGGAAGCAAGCACTAACTAGCAACGGTACGGAGGGACACCATGGTCGGAAAACCTCCGTAGAACCTACACGTCGTGACCACCATGTGGCTGGCAACACAGACAGAGAAAACTCTGTCTGGACAAGAGACACTATCTACGGAAAACAATACCTATAGTCAACCGGTCAGGTGCGTCCACTGACGTCTTATCCTCGACCCAAGTCCAAACCTCCACGTCTCGTCCTCGTGGGGGAGGAACACAACAGTAATCGCCGTAGTCTGGCCGGACTACGGTCCCACGCCTGGCCTTTCTAAGTGATTCCTGGGGCCACAAAGAGTGAGGCAGTGAGAAAAGGACTGATTGGCCTGTGCCGGGAAGGACTCCAAACGACCTCGGCGTCCAAGACCAATCAAGAGAGCTCTGCAAATGATTCAATGCCACTGTCCTAACCACTGTTTTCCCCTCTGCTCCAAAGTCCGCGACTCGAGCATGCCCGCCGCTCGGAGTACTCCCCCAACAGGTGCACGGACTGGGGGGGGTGGGGGCCCACAACGGTACACCTCTCACATGGGACAAGCCCTCAAGTGCCGAGCACCGGGTGAACGACTAGTGTAGGCCGTACTAGGAAAACTAGCACTGGTGCCACAGGTACAGAAAGAACTGGAAACGGCGAAGACTCCATAGAAAATGGAACTCCACAAGACTACCTGTCTCTGATGGTGTCGTGACGCATCAGGCCGTTGCGACACTATCGAGACGCTTTAGAGCGTTGTGATGATGTTGCGGCGGCCTCACTAGTCGCGACATCATCGTGACCTCTATAGCGGTCATGATCTCAGTCGAGAGGGGTCCCGGTACAGTCCTCCCAAGGACCACCCCAAAATCGATACAAACCATCTTTATAGGGGGAGGGGAGCATGGGTAAACACTAGGAAAGCTTGTAAATGCACCAAACCACCCTCAAACCCCATAAAACATGGATTACAAAGAATCTACGCTCGAAGAAAGCCTCACTCACTACGAGCATGATCCTCACACACCCCACGACCCTAAACCATGGAGAAACCACCATCTCAAGGGGGAGGGGAGCATGCTAGGACGAGTGGGAGACGTGGGTCCCAACCTCCAAGAGTGAGCCGACCCGTTGGGGCCTTCACATCAGAATGGCCACCTCGTCTCGCTCCAAGCACTACGAGCACATCCCCTGCATGATGGAGATGACACCTCCTCACCACGGAGCACCACGAATGCCAAGAATCGTCGGAGAACACGAGAGAGCTCGGGAGAGGAAGAAGGAAGAAGAAGAAGAAGGAAAGGGAGAGAGAGGGGGAATGGAGCGCCGACCTCGGCTTTAAACCAATGGGCCCAAAGACGCGATGGGTCAGCCTGGCACGACAACCAGCATGTCGCGACGCCCCCGGGCATCGCGACCAAGTCGTGACAGCCATCCCCGGCGCGATAGCGAAAAGGCGGTCAAACCTCGAAGATCGAGAAACTAGAATGTGATGGCCTGTCAGGTCGCGCAATGCTGTACACACCTGACACCCGAAAAAGCCATTATGACAGGAAGGACAGCGGTCAAATCGGTCAGAAAAGCAGTCATGACGCCACCAGATGCCGCGACAAGAACACGACGCACCACGTCCCGAAGCCTATCATGACGGGCTCCCCTGGCACGACCATGTCGCGGCCAGGGTGTCTATCGCGACCCTGAGGACTGGGCCAAGGGCCCAAGAGGGCCGGATCTTACACTTTCGATTAGCATTTGTATCATTCCAATTGGTGAATAGCATTCTGATTAGCACTATTCTCATTTGATTAGTGAATACTTGTTTTATATCATTCCAATTAGTGTTGTTCATGCATTGATTGGTGAGCACAAGTCATCTATCATTTCGATTAGTAAACATTTGCCTTATATCATTCTGATTAGTGTTGCTCATGCATCGATTGATGAATACAAGTTATATGCTGATTCTAATTGATGTATACTTAACTCATATGCTTCCGATTAGTGACTAGTTTGATTCTGATATATTGATTAGTGAACAATCATTCCAATTATGAAGATTTCAGTCATATTTCGTCAAAATATATTGGTTGTACTGATTACCCTTACTTTCTCTCTTGTTTTGGCGTGCAAATCTGATGAATTTTAAAACCTCATGCATGTCTTGTATGCAATATCTCTTGCGTATCTGAAGGTCCCAAAAAATTAAATGTAGTGGCCCTTTCTTATTGATCAAGCCATATTTTTTTCCTTGTGTGTTGCTTAAGGTTCATCTTCCTGACAGACAAAAAGGAAGCTACCTAGAATTGCAAGCCGTCAATAGAAAATCAAGAGGTATGGGCTTACTGACACATGATCTCTTACCTAACACCTCCTTCTATGCATTAAATGCTTGCAGGTGTCTGGTACTCACACAAGCATACATTAGACACGACAAACTCCTTGGAACCATGCATGCTAAAGAAGAAGAAGACTCAACGGATTTCTAAACGGATATCTTCTTCTAGTCTATAAAAGATGAAGGCTACAACTCACATGACATGACTTGAACGTGAAGATCATTAAAGTTAGTGTGAGAATAATAACTGGGCACTTAAAGAAAAACTCTCAAACATCCAATCTTCACATCCCTCTCTCTCGGTGTTCCAACTGTCTCCTTCTCTAAGAGAGAGTATTGTATAATCTTGATCTTCTTATACATTGTCTCAGATCGAGACTAGTTATGGTCATCTTGAACTTGGTCTAGGAACTCTACTGAACTCTCATGTGATTGAGTTTGTACCTCTTCGGTTGAAGAGAAGGCTTGTAGTGTACAAGAGTTGTTTCCCTTTAGTAGAAGGGAAGACTCGGGGCATCGGGGTGTTGTATATTCCTCTTTTGTGTGTGAAGAGAAGACTAGTTGAGTTGGTGTGTAAGTGTCCTTAAGGGGGACTATACCCTTGGTTAGTGAAATTCCAAGTATTCTAGGGGACTGAATGTAGGACTGATAAGGAACTCAGTGTGAATCAGGATATATCCTTTTGCACTGTGTGTGATTGTTTGTGTTTGTATTTTCACAATTATCTAATGCTAACAATCGTGTTCAAGATTTATTTTTAAGCTGTAGAAATTTTCGAAGCATCCTATTCAACCCCTTTCTAGGATTGCTATTTGGGCAACAAATGGTATCAAATTTAGATCTCTTGAAGAATATGATGATCTCATGAGATAAAGTACACAGGCCTCTTTTATTCGATAAAAAAGACTATCACTACTAGAAGACAAGAATAGAGTTCTTCCTTCAATGATTCGACTATCAGTTGTAGAGCATCATAGAAGTTGGTGATCTGATAGTGATCTCCTCAAGGGAAAATTGTATAAAAAATGACAAGAAGATGTTATCTTAGAATAGCAAAGCCAAAAATATCCTATGTTGTGCCTTGTCGAAGAAAGAGTTTAATCGAATCTTAGCCTGTAAATTAGCTAAGGAGATGTGGGACAAGCTAAAGCTCACTTATGAAGGAACAGACAAAGTGAAAGAAACCAGAATTGATATATTGGTTACACAATATGAAAAGTTCCAAATGCAGTTAGGTAAAACCATTACACAGATGTACAGTAGATTCACTGATATTACTAATGGTCTTGCAAGACTCTGGAAAGTATAAAACACGAGAGATATGGTGAGAAAAATCCTAAGGTCTCTACCAAATCAGTGGACTCCCAAGGTCACCGCAATAGAGGAAGCAAATGACGTCTCCGCAATGTCATTAGAAAAACTCATTAGGCCTTTGATGGCTCATGAGATAAACATGGAGAGATTAGGAGAAAGCACCTAAAAAAAGAAAGTTAGCAATGCACCGAAAGCAGAAGAAACAAGCACAGATGAAACCACAAGCATAGATGAAACCCCTGCTGGTGAAAGCAGTGACATACACATCAATGAAGAAGCACTCCTATCAAGATAGCTACAAAGAATTTTGGCCAAGAAAAAATATCAATCTAGAATAAAATTCTTTAAGAAAAAATAAGCCAGCAAGAAGCCAAAACTAGCATGTTATGAGTGTAAACAATCGGGTCATCTGAAGGCTGACTATCCTAAATTGAACAAGGAGTTTAAGAAAAATCAACCCTCAAAGAAATAGAAGAGATTTAAAAAGAAAGTCATGACAGCAGCATGGAGCAACGAAGATAGCTCATTTGAAGACTCCAACTCATATAACAGGAAGAAGAGAAGGCAAACCTTGCCTTAATGACAAACACCGATGACAAAGTAAACTCTGACATCTCATTTGACTCCTGTACAGATTCAGATGATGATAACTTAGAAGAAGCATCTAATGAGCTATATGGTAAGTATAAAGACATGTCTAAACAATTGAAAATATTAAAGAAGAATTTTGCTTGCTTAGAGAATACCAATTCTGACTTAACATCGGAAATAGAATAGTTTGAAAATCAAATTAAAGAATTAAAACATAGAAATAATCTTATATGTGAAGATTTAAAAGAAAAGAATACCAAAATTGAATCCCTAGAAGAGAATAACTCTAAAGAGCTAAAAGAAGAATAAAATCTCTAACAAAAGAGAATGAATATCTAAAAGGCACCCTAGATAAACTAAAAAGTGGCAAATCTTCTTTAATACTAAAAGGAGCAAGGAGAAGTGGAAAGAAGAAGTATGGTGTAGGATACACTCCACCCAAAATGAAGAAGAGATAATATATCCTGAAAAATATCTTTTACCAAAATTTATACCCGAAGGAAACTATGCCAACAATAATAAAAGAAAACAAAATATTAAGGTTCCAAATTTAGCTAACATTTCTTGCTGCACACACCGTAACAAACTAGGACACACTATGAGAAACTACACCACAAAACATCTAAAATAGATTCCCAAGAAAGATTATCATGGAAACTAACCTTCAAGGACCCAAAGGGATTTGGGTGCCTAAATCACAATAATTTCCTTACAAGCAAGTCTTAGAGCATCTAAGTGGTACTTGG
>JACBKR010006016.1:0-14948 GCA_014218235.1 Colocasia esculenta | reverse complement strand
TACCCTTCCTTTAGCTTGTGCACTTGTCGTGTGTTGCAGTTTATTTATTTATTCACGTTGTAGTATCATGTTTAGATGGTTACATGTTTTACAGCTTTACTATTAATTGTGTTTCTCGGCTTGGGTGCTTGGGGAGTTACCCTACTGAGAAATGACTTGTGAGGCTCACCCCTTTTAATCCCGGTGAGGGAGACAGGAGGCTTCACGTCCCTCCAGTAGTTCGGATCCACTTCATAGCAGAGTCAGGTCGTCTCCACCAGCAGAGTAAAGTATTATTTGTGGAGCCTTGGGGGTTTGTCCCGGCTGTGTTTATGTTATGTTGATTATATACGGAACCTGTGTGTACTTTTCTTATGGACATGTATAAGCAATGTAACTTATGTGTGCTTAATGTGGTTTCTTTGTTATTTTCACGGACATATGAGTTGGATATCCCTTGCGAGGCTTTAGCCCGATTGTAGGAGACGGAGTCGTGTCAAGCTCGTTGTAGGTGTTAACGGGTTTGAACGGCGTGGTCCGTTACATTCTACTTTGATTACACTTGATATCCATTTATTTCTACTTCAATTACTACTTCTATTATCAATTCATTCTGCTTCAATTACTACTTGATTATCATTTATTTCTTTGATAATTAGTTAAGTCCCACCTCACTATCACTTGTCTCACTTCGATCATCAATTTATTATCAATTCAATTACCAGTTATGATCCCCTTCGATTATCAAACAATCCAGACCATCCTTGGATTAAACTTGAGGTAATTTCTTGTTGATCCAAAATATCATTTAAAAACATTGATAAGACAGCTTTCAAAACACGATATAGTCACTATGAATTTGTGGTTATGCCATTTGATTTAACAAATACACTAGTAGCTTTTTATGAATTTGATGAACAGGATATTCCATCTGTATTTAGATAAGTTTATTGTGATCTTTATTGATGATATTTTAGTATATTCATCATCTAAAGAGGAGCATTCAACCCATTTGAGAGTTACCTTGTAGGCTTTAAGATAACATCATTGTATGGTAAGTTTAGTAATGTGAGTTCTGGTTGAAAGAAATTCAGTTTCTAAGTCATGTTATTTCTGCAGAAGGTGTAGCAGTGGATCCATCTAAAGTTAAGGTAGTGATGAAAGGAAGAACCAAAGACAGTTCCAGAGATTATAAGCTTTGTGGTTCTCAGGTTACTATAAAAGGTTCATTAAGGATTTCTCAATATTGCAGGCTCATGACAAAATTAATCGAAAAGGTGCTCCATTTGTATGGTCAGCAGAGTGTCGACAGAGTTTTAATGAATTGAAAAGAAGGTTAACATCAGCACCAATATTGGAGTTGCCATCAGTAGTGGAGGATTTGTGTTGTACATAGATGTCCAGAAGAGGGCTTGAAGCAGTATTGATGCAGCATAGAAAGGTCTGGCTTATGCTCCCAGTCAGTTAAACAACATGAAGAGAATTACCCACACATGATTTGGAACTAGCAGTAGTGGTCTTTGCATTAAAGTTTTATAGACATTATTTGTATGGGGAAATATTTGAAATTTGTACAGATCATAAGTGCCTAAAGTACATTTCTCCCGAAAAGATTTGAATCTAAGGCAACGTAAATAGATGGAGTATTAAAAGATTATAATTTCAGCTTGGCTTATCATCCAGGAAAAGCAAATCTAGTTGCAGATGTATTGAGCAGAAAAAGTAGTATGTATTGAGTCATATGATGATTAAAGAGTGGAAGTTTATGAAGATGTAGTAGAAAATTCTTTGTATATCTCTAGCGGTCAGCAACGAGCTGTTCTTTGCCAGTAATGCAGTAGAACCATCACTGTATTATCAGATGTTTTGAAGCACAAAGAATAGATGAAATTACTGAAATATGAAAATGGAAGGAGCTACAATAGATGATAATTGCATAGTCAAATTTATAGGGCGGTTCTATGTTCCATATGAGGCAAAATTTAAATAGAAGGTGTTTGAGAAGCTCATAAATCCATATTCAATCTGTCCAAGTAACATAAAGATGTATCAAGACTTGAAGAAGTATTTCGGTGGCCTAATATCAGAAGAGATAGCAAAATTTGTGAGTAGATGTGTAACATGTTAGCAAGTCAAAGGCAAAGCAACAAAGACAAAGCAACAAAGACTTGGGGTTTTTTGCAACTGCTACCATTCCACAATGGAAGTGGATGATATTGCTATGGATTTTGTTATGGGATTGTCGGGTCGCAGCAGGTTGATGATCAGTCGGTCTTCATATTATTTATTATTATTATATGTATTTTTGGTGATTAACAAACCTTGAATATTATTTTCTAACATTATTTTCTGATTTATCAACATGCAGTAATTCAAACAAAATCAGTAAGTTGTCTACCCTCACTGTTCTGTGAAGTTCATTACATATGTTTTTTTTATACATCGACTTCCCGTGATAGCTCACAATGATTACGGTTTTCACTTAAACAACGATTCGGTTCTACAACGACTTCATAATTAGAACATCGATTTCAGTTTTACAATGAATTCATAGAGAACATCGATTTCACTTTATCGACTTCATGTCTAGAACTCGATTTGTTTTGGGTTCTACATCGACTTCATACTTAAACAACAATTTCCTCAGTAGAATATCGATTTTGTTTCTACATCGACTTCATACTTTAACAATGATTTTCTCAGTAGAACATCGATTTCGCTTCTACAATCGACTTCATACTTAAACAACAATTTCTTCAGTAAAACATCGATTCGTTGCAGCATCGACTTTGTATGAAACAATGACTTTGGTCTACAACGATTTCACTTAAACATCGATTCGTAGAACATCAACTTCATATGAAACACCGACTTCGTTTTACAACGATTACACTTAAACATCGATTTTGATAGAACATCGACTTCATGTGAACAAACGACTTTACTGAAACAACGACTTCATTTCTACAACGATTACACTAAACATCGATTTCGGTAGAACATCGACTTCAGGTGAAACAACGACTTTACTAGAACAATGACTTCGTTTCAAACACATTTCATCTGCACATCAATTTCAGTTAAACAACGATTTCATCTGTACATCGATTTCATTAAACAACGATTTTCATTTGTACACCGACTTCAGTTAAACAACGACTTTGTACAGAATATCGATTTCATAACATGGATTATGTTCACATCGATTTGTTTCAAAGGATTACATTCTCACATGGATTATACTTATACATCGATTTCATATCCACATCGACTCTCTCTGATCACAGACTGTCTCCAAACATCAACTCCCTTTTAAATAACGATTGTGTTTAGACATCTGTTAATATTTTCTTATACGTCGCGCATTTTTTGGATCCTCGTGGATTGTGTGGTTTAACGTTTGTGGTGGCCATGTGAGGCCAATGTGGCTTGTGTGCCGTGTGTGTGTGTGTGTGTTTTCTGGGGCTTTACTGGGCCGACGTTTTGGGCTTTCAGCACCCTAGATTGCTCAGTCTGTCATCGCGACAGGAAGGTCTATCCGTTCTTAACGCGACAAAGGTGGCCGTCGCGTTCATGTGCCGCCTTGGTGCATTGAGCGTCTGCATTTGCGCCATGTGTAACGCTCAGGGCAGCGGGCGTTGGGAAGGCGACGCTCAGGTCCGTCGCGACTTGGTCGCGACACCGCGATCCGTTGTGTTCCGAACCGCAGTAGTTTTTAATAACCCCAGCCAAGCAAAACGCATAGGGTTTCTGCTCGGCCAGGGGGAGGTGCTGTGGCGATTTCAGCTGATTTGGCGTCTTCGGTGTGTCCTCGCTGCAGGGAGTCCCGGAGAAGCAGGGGAAACGCCAGAGATCGTTGCATAGCGCGTTCTTCGCGAAGGTAGGTGAACTCTTCCCTATTTTCAGGGTATAAATCGCATAGATTGGGTTCCAATCATTTAATGTGTTACTAACAATAGATAGCATGCTTAGGTATTCACAAAAGTATGAAAAGGAAGAATTAGGTGGTTTGTATTGTGTGAAATGGGTTGTCAGGAGAGAGCCCGGATTAGGGTTCCCGCCTGGTAAGGCGACGGGCCCCTATGTCGCGTTCTGAACGCGACACAACGATGTGTCGCGTTAAGGATCAAGAGGCGACAGGTAAGTAGTCGCATTCGGATATGAGGCGACATGTCGTGGCGACGCCTTCTGAAGGCGACCCAATGGGTTGTCGCGACTTGGCCGAGAGGCCTGTTTGTGCATGGTTTACGCATGTGATTATCCGATTATCGTTATTGGTACGCTCAGTGTTAGTGAGCAGAGCATGGCACTTGTGGCGCTCTGGGAAGCGAGTGGTTTTCGAGGCTAGCTCACAGGTTACGTAGCTAGCTAGTAGTTTGCCTGTGGACATAGTGTCACACGAGGTAGGTGGTGTCGTGTTGTGGACCGTCAGTACACGAGGTTTACGTGAGGTTTCACGTGGTTTGTGCGGTGCGCACGTGGTTTCTGTGTGCGTGTCAGGTAGTAGACGCCTACTGTGGTTACCTCTCCAGTGGGTGCCCCAGGTTCTCTGTGAGCCAGGCTGTTAGCTCGGGGCTTTGTCCCGGTGACTTGTGGTGTACCGTCGAGGTCTGTGTCGTCGGACTGGACACCCTCACTCCTTAGTTTGAGTTGTACGTCCGGCTGAGGGAAAGACGACAGTGGGGACAGTGACTCTTGTGTTGTTTTTAGTCACTTGTAGCGCGCTCTTAGTTGGGGGTACGGACACCAGTTGTCGACACTGGTCCCCGACTAGTCCTTTTCTAGGGCCTCCACTCTAGAGGTGCCAGGATGGGCCTGACGACTGTGTGTCCGCAGGTGGTGGTGTTTAGTTGGTCTCCACAGTTGCTTTCTTTTTCACGTGGAGCGGCAGCTGGACCTTTCGTCCGTGGCTGCGAGACTGAGAGGTAGACCTGTGTTAGTTTGTCCGAGTCTGTTGCTGGTGTCGCGAACCAGTCTACGTGGCTCGAGTGTTGCGGTTCTTTACGTAGCTCGTACACGTGTGTGGAGTTTTGTCGTTTATTTATTACAGCTATTTTACGCAGTCGGCTAGCGGTGAGTTTGTTTATAGCTTTAATATCCTGTTTAGTTGTGCTATAAATGCTAGCATAGTTTACTGCTTTCGGTACTTGTGTTTGGTTTGCTCGGTGTTGGGGGAGTTCCCTACTGAGCCATGACTAGCGAGGCTCACCCCTACTCCCCACAGGCGAGGGCGAGGAGGAGGTTTCTCTACCGTCGTCCAGTTCGGAGCCGCGACGTAGCGGTGTTGGCCCAGCGCCTCAGCAGGTAGCTTCTTTCTTCAGTTGTACCTGTTGTACCTCGGGGTATGCCCCAGGCTTGTGTACTTTCCTTTATTTCTTTTGAAGTTGGCTATGTAAAACCTTGTATATTATAAATGCAATGGTGTGTTCCTTTGTGTTTTCACGGACTAGTGTGTGGTATCCCTGCGAGGCTTCGGCCCGTTCGCGGGAGACGACTCGGGTCAAGACGTTACTGGTTTAACGGGCTTGGACGAGGCGTTCCGTCACAGTTGGTATCAGAGCAAGGTCCGTGTAAATATAAAGGAATTAAGAAGTTACATAGCCATATCTTCTTGTAGATACACTGCTGGTAGCTGGCCTAGGTTTGTAATGACTCGTTGTTTTGCCTATGGTTGGCTTGTTGTGTGTGTAGGTAGTTGTAATGGACGATAGAAGAGACTGGGTGGTGGAGGAGATGACCCTGAGGAGTCGACTCAGCGGATGATAGAAAGGATTTGGAGAGGCTCACCGAAATTCGGATGAGGATGGATCAGCAGGCACCGGTACCACCAGTGACGGAGAGGCGGTACCTGTGGCCCCAGTTCCACCACCGCCAGGGGTGGAGGTACCTTTTGTGGCACCAGTACCACCATCACCACCCGTGATTGCGGCAGAAGAGCCAGTGGTGCAAATTGAAAGATTTGTGAGATTGCAGCCGCCACTTATACAGGAGGGCCGAATCCAGATACAGCGGAGCACTGGATTCATGAAATTGAGAGGGTCTTTATGACCATGAGGTGTCTGGCAGCGGACAAAGTTGTGTTGGCTACTTTTTAGCTGAGGGGATTTGCGCAGGAATGGTGGCGTCTGAAGATGCAGACCACCTTTGCAGGCAGAACAGAAGGTGCTATTACCTGGCCTGAATTTCTTGAAGTGTTTAATGATACATTCTTTCCTCTTCAAGTGCAGCAGGCAAAAAGGGAGCAGTTCAGGACCTTGCAGCAAGGTGGACTTCGGTTCGGAATATCAGATGCGGTTCATGGCACTGAGCAGGTATGCACCCTATGTTGTCACGGATAATGCTATGATGGTTGAATATTTATCCGTGGTTTGAGGCCAGAATTGCAGACTGCAGTGATACCATTAATGTGTAGAACAGTTGAAGAAGCAGCCAGAGAGCAGCACTCTTGAGAGAGCAGTTCGGACTCGTCAGGTGGGCGAGTCAGGTTCGGGTAGTTTCCGGCTACCCCAGCAGTCAGCGGGTGTGAGTAAGGCAAAGGCAGCAAGCATCAGTGGACCTTCCTCATCGGTTTTGGTAAGTGGGGCCAGAAAATTAAAGCAGGCATTTAAAGGTAAAGGAAGAGGATGGGGAGGTCGTCAGCAATTCAGCAGGGTCGTGGTAAGCCGGAGGTGGAGGAGTCAGCAAAGTACCGCCAGGCAGCCTATCCTTCCACCAGGCTATAGGTGTTTTAACTGCAATCAGCCGGGGCATTTGATCCGTAATTGTCCCTATCCGAGGGAATATGGTTATGGTAGAGGTGTTCAGCAGCCGCAGCAGTCTCAGCAGCCACGGCAGGTCGTGGCAGAGGAGCATTACCAGGGAGAGGTAGGGGCGGTTATGGCTATCAACCGTGCCCAGGCGGAGGCATCAAATATGATAGAAGGTACTATCCCCATTTATGAATATTCAGCAAAAGTTTTATTGATTCAGGTGCCTCGCATTCATTTATTTTGAAGAAGAATTCTGGATAGTATGGCCATCCTTTAGAAGAAAAATCATGTGAATTAGTAGTGGAAGTTCCCTCTGGTGAGTTTATGCTCACCTCGTGTATATAGATGAGGCTCCAGTTGTGTTGAAGGGAACCAGATGCCAGGTCGGTTATATGCTTTACAGTTGACTGATTATGATATTATTTTGGGTATGGACTGGCTTGAGGCCTATGGAGCTATGCTAGATTGCAGGAAGAAAAGGATCAGGTTTTGTCACCCCAATGGTTCTGTATTTGAATATCAAGGTATGCCTTTTGTGCTTCTAAGTTTATAATTTCTGCAATAGAGCTAGAAGGTTGATTAATGCGGGGTGTGTGGTACTTAGCTTCTGTAAGTTTGATAGAAACTAGTAAGTCAGTTGAGGCAGTTCCCGTGGTTAGGGAATTTGCAGATGTGTTTCCAGATGAGTTGCCTGGTTAGCTCCACACAGAGAGGTGGACTTACTGTTGAGTTGTTGCCGGGTACCATGCCGATTTCTAAAGCACCCTATCGGATGGCACCAGCAGAGCTCAAAAGTTGAAGAAGCAATTGGAAGAATTGTTAGAAAAAGGGTTATTAGGCCGAGTCACTCCCGTGGGGAGCACAGTGTTATTTGTGAAAAAGAAGGATGGAAGCTTTCGAATGTGTATTGATTATAGAAAGTTGAATGATGTGACCATTAAGAATAAGTACCCGTTGCCAAGAATAGATGATTTTTGACCAATTGCAGTCAGCCAAGGTGTTTTCTAAAATTGACTTGAGGTCAGGGTACCATCAATTGAGAATCAGAGAGGAGGATATAGATAAAACAGCTTTCAGGACTAGATATGGTCACTATGAGTTTGTGGTTATGCCGTTTGGGTGACCAATGCTCCTGCAGCTTTCATGGATCTGATGAACAGAATTTTTCATCCGTATTTGGACCAATTCATTGTGGTCTTTATAGATGATATTTGATTTATTCAGCTTCTGAAGAGGAGCATGCTGCTCATTTGAGGTTTACTCTTCAGTTATTAAGAGATAATCAGTTGTTGCTAAATTTAGTAAGTGTGAGTTCTGGTTGAAGGAAATTCAGTTTTTGGGTCATGTCATCTCGGCAGATGGAGGAGTGGCAGTTGATCCAAGTAAGGTAGAAGCTGTGATGAAGTGGGAAGTGCTAAGACAATTACAGAGATTAGAAGTTTCTTGGGGCTGGCAGGCTATTATAGGCGCTTCATACAAGATTTTTCTAAGATTGCGGCACCCATGACTAGACTGACTAGGAAGGGTGTGCCATTTGTGTGGTCCGGGGAGTGTCAGAGAAGTTTTATGGAATTAAAGAAAAGGCTTACTACAGCACCGATATTGACACTACCGGCAGGAAGTGGTGGATTTGTTGTGTATACAGATGCATCTAGAAGAGGGCTGGGCGCAGTGTTAATGCAGCATGGCAAAGTGATAGCCTATGCGTCCAGGCAATTGAAGCCAGCAGAAGAGAATTATCCCACCCATGATTTAGAATTGGCAGCAGTTGTGTTTGCTTTGAAAATGTGGAGGCATTATTTGTATGGCGAAGATTTGAAATTTTTACAGATCATAAAAGTTTAAAGTATATCTTCTCTCAGAAGATTTAAATCTTCGCCAGCGTAGATGGTGGAATATTTAAAGGATTATGATTTTAGTTTGGCTTACCATCCGGTAAGGCCAATGTTGTTGCTGATGCCTTAAGCAGGAAGGCTTATGTAAGTCATATGATGATTAAAGAATGGAAGTTGTATGAGGAGATAGCAGAAAAACTCCTTGTACGTGCCAAGTAGTCAGCGACGGGCAGTACTAGCCAGTAGTACTGTAGAGCCGTCTTTGTATTGGCAGATTGTTGAAGCTCAGAAAGCAGATGCAAATTTAGCCGAAATTGTGAAAATGGAAGGAGTTATAATTGTGTGGTTAGGCTCAGAGGCAGGTTATTTGTACCAGCAGAAAGAAAAGTGAAGCAAAGAGTGTTAGAAGAGGCTCATAAATCCTGGTACACTATCCATCCAGGCAGTACTAAGATGTACCAGGATCTGAGGAAGCATTTCTGGTGGCCTCATATGAAAAAGGAAATAGCTGAGTTTGTTTCAAGATGTGCTGTGTGTCAGCAAATTAAAGCAGAGCATCAGAAGCCTGGAGGTCTATTGCAACCGTTACCCATTCCGCAAGGGAAGTGGGATGATATTGCTATGGACTTCGTGGCAGGTTACCGAGAACAGCATCAGGTCATAATGGAATATGGGTGTTTGTGGATAGGTTGACTAAAGTGTGCAGATTAGTGCCAGTAAGTATGTCTTGGCCAGTGGATAAATTAGCAAAAGTGTATGCTGATAGAATTATTCCCTTCATGGTGTTCCGAAGTCAATTGTATCTGATAGAGATCCCAGGTTTACTTCAGGTTTTTGGGGAGCTGCAGAGAGTTGTAGGCACTGAGTTGAGGTATAGCTCAGCTTACCACCCGCAAATGGATGGTCAAACAGAGAGGACTATCCAGACGATTGAAGATATGTTGCGAGCTGTTGTTTAGTTTGGGGTGGTAGCTGGGAGCATCATTTGGGATGGTGGAATTGCTTATAATAATAGTTCCATACCAGCCTTGGGATGGCACCGTATGAAGCTTTATATGGAAGACCATGTAGAACACCTTTAAATTGGCATGAAGTGGGAGAGAGGCAGTTAGTGGGCCCTGAGTTAGTTCAGCAAACTACAGAGTTGGTAAAGTTATTAGGAAAAATTGCCCAGCTCAGAGTAGGCAGCAGAAAAGTTCTGCTGATAATCGGAGAAGGCCACTTCCATTGAAGTTGGAGATTATGTTTTTCTGAAAATTCTCCTAGCAAAGGTATTGTGAGATTCAGTAAGAAAGGAAAGCTGAGTCCGAGATATGTAGGTTCCTTCCAGGTGTTGGAAAGAATTGGGGAGACAGCGTTATAGACTGGATTTGCCAGCAGATTTTGCAGATGTTCATGATATCTTCATGTCTCCATGTTAAAGAAGGTATTGAAGACCCAGCGCAGATAATCAGTTATCAAGAAGTGATTTGAGACCGGATATGTCCCTGCCTGAATATCGTACAAATACTGATCGCAAGACAAAAGGTTACGAAATAAAGAAATTGAGTTAGTTAAAGTCAGATGGGAGAATAGGCTGGGTGGTGAGGATACTGGGAGTTAGCCGACGAAATGGCTAAAGGATATCCTTACTTGTTTGAGTAATGTTTTAAATCTTTTTAGATGATAGTATTTGTAATGTATGTGTACTTTGTATGTGAAATTATGTATGAATTTCGAGGTCGAAATTTCTTTTTAGATGATAGTAATGTAACGTCGCGCATTTTTCGGATCCTCGTGGATTGTGTGCTTTAACGTTATGGTGGCCAATGTGAGGCCAATGTGGCTTGTGTGCCATGTGTGTGTGTGTTTCTGGGGCTTACTGGGCCGATGTTTTGGGCTTCAGCACCCTAGATTGCTCATCATGTCATCACGACAGGAAGGTCTGTCGCATTCTTAACGCGACAGAGGTGGCCGTCGCGTTCATGTGGCCGCCTTGGTGCATGAGCGTCTGCATGTGCGCCACGTGTAACGCTCAGGCAGCGGGCGTTGGGAAGGCGACGCTCAGGTCCGTCGCGACCTGGTCGCAACACCGCGATCTGTCGCGTTTTGAACCGCAACAGGTTTTAAATAAAACCAGCCAAGCAGAACGCATAGGGTTTCTACTCGGCCAGGGGGAGGTGCTGTGGCGATTTCAGCTGGGATTTGGCGTCTTCGGCGTGTCCTCGCTGCAGGGAGTCCAGGAGAGAAGCAGGGGAAACGCCGGGAGATCGCTGCATAGCGCGTTCTTCGCGAAGGTAGGTGAAATCTTCCTGTTTTCAGGGTATAAATCGCATAGGATTGGGTTCCAATCAGTTTAATGCGTTACTAACAATAGATAGCATGCTTAGGTATTCACAAAAGTATGAAATGAAGAATTAAGGGTGGTTTGTTTGTGGGAAATGGGCTGTCATGGATGGGAGAGCCCAGTTAGGGTTCCTGGCCTAGAGGAAGGACGGGTCCCTATGTCGTGTTTCTGAACGCGACACAGCGATGTGGACGCGTTAGGATCAAGGAAGCGGGTAGGCACAGTAGGTCGCGTTTGGATATGAAGGCGACATGTCGTGGGACGACCGCCTCTGAAGGCGCACCAATGGGCTGTCGCGACTTGGCCCGAGAGGCCCGTGTTCATGTGCGAGGTTGCAGTGATCATCCGATTATCGTTATTGGTACGCTCAGTGTTAGTGAGCGTTGCATTGGCAGTGTGGCGCTCTTGGAAGCGCGTGGTTTCGAGGCTAGCTCACAGGTACGTAGCTAGCTAGTAGTTTGCCTGTGGACATAGTGTTCACACGAGGCAGGTGGTGTCACGTGTTGTGGACCGTGAGTACACGAGGTTTACGTGAGATTTCACGTGGTTTGTGTGGTGCGCACGTGGTTTCTGTGTGGTACCGTAAGGTTACCTCTCCAGTTGGGTGCCCTAGGTTCTCTGTGAGCCAGACTGTTAGCTCGGGGCTTTGTCCCGATACTTGTGCTGTACTGTTAAGGTCTGTGTCGTCTGACCTGGACACCCTCACTCCTTAGTTTGAGTTGTACGTCCAACTGAGGAAAAGACGACAGTTGGACAGTGACTCTTGAGTTTGTTTTTAGTCACTTGTAGCGCACTCTTAGTTGGGGGTACGGACACCAGTTGTCGACACTGGTCCCCGACTAGTCCTTTTCTAGTGCCTCACTTAGCGAGCCCAGGCCAGGGTCTCTAGAGGTGCCAGGCATGGGCCTACGACCATGTGGTCTACAGGTGGTGGTGTTTAGTTGGTCTCCACAGTTACTTGTCTTTTTCACGTGGAGCGGCAGCTGGACATTCCTCCGTAGCTGCGAGACTGAGAGGTAGACCTGTGTTAGTTTGTCCGAGTCTGTTGCTGGTGTCGCGAACCAGTCTACGTGGCTCGAGTGTGGCGGTTTCTACCGTAGCTCGTACACGTGTTGGAGTTTTGCCGTTTATTTATTACAGCTGTTTTACGCAGTCAGCTAGCGGTGAGTTTGTTTATAGCTTAATATCCTATTTAGTTGTGCTATAAATTGCTAGCATAGTTTACTGCTTTGGGTACTTGTGTTTGGTTTGCTCGGTGTTGGGGGAGTTCCCTACTAAGCCAGTGACTAGCGAGGCTCACCCCTACTCCCCACAGGCGAGGCGAGGAGGAGGTTTCTCTATCGTCGTCCAGTTCGGAGCCGCGACGTAGCGGTATTGGCCCAGCGCCTCCAGCAGTGTAGCTTTTCTTTCTTCAGTTGTACCTGTTGCACCTCGGGGTATGCCCCAGGCTTGTGTACTTTCTTTATTTCTTTTGAAATTGGCTATGTAAAACCTTGTATATTATAAATGCAATGGTGTGTTCCTTTGTGTTTTCACGGACTAGTGTGTGGTATCCCTCGCGAGGCTTCGGCCCGTTCGCGGGAGACGGACTCGGGTCAAGCACGTTACCGGTTTAACGGACTTAGACGAGGCGTTCCGTCACATTTCTATTCTTTTCAGACATTCTTAAAAGACATTCCACATGATATTCAATATATTTTCAAATCTCATTGGATTTCAAGTCTTTCCGCAGATCATATTGTATCGGTGCTCTCTATCATTTATTGTGATGGTACAATATCTCTACACGATATATCTCTTACTTACTCATAAAGTAAGCTTTATTGAATGACAGAATGGAGTTTCCTTCTAGTGTATCTCCTAAACATGACTACTAATGTTGACTGACAGTTTAGACCAGATAAGTTGTCTATGCTTCAACATTTATTGTGTGCAGGGTTCCAGTAGAACACACACGTTACATAGTGGAATTGTCAACTTGTGAGAGAAATAAGAGATTCAAACAATCTTCCTTTGAGTAAGGGTCTATTCCAGCATTTAATGGATGCAGGTTCCCTTGCTCCATACTTTGGACCAGACACTCTAACGTGCATGAAGATGTGAGACAACAGATACTTCAACAATCAAAATCTTTCAAAGAAGATAAATAGAAGATTGGTGACTCCATGCAAGATATATTTTCGAGAACTTTTCAAGCTTGCATCCTGAAGATCTTAGTCTCCCAGAAGAAAGAAGAGCTAGCACGTCCATTCAAACCTTCTTTTAGCTCTTAGCTCTCCATAGCAAATTGTTTAGCCTTTGATAGCTTGTGTAGATCTGAGAGAGCTCATTGTGTGATAATCCTTGTCTTTCAGACTTTGCCTCAGATCAAGTAGTTTGTATAATCTTGGTCTAGGGGCCATCCATTCTCTACTCATTCATCTTGAGTGTTCCTCTTCGGTTGAGAAGAGAAGGCCTGCTGTTGAGTGGGTGGTTATTCCTTTGGTAAGAAGGAAGACATGTTGCATCAGGTGGTTTAGTTCCTCTTCGGATAGAGAAGAGAAGGCCAGCTGCGGCTGAATGTGTAAGTGTCCTTAAGGGAGACTATACCCTTGCCTAGTGAAATCCCACGTTGTTGCTTGGGGACTCGACGTAGGACTCCTTGTGACAGGAGATCCGAACCAGGATAAAATTCATGTTGTATGTGTGTTTGATCTTTTTGTGTTTGCTTTACACTAACTCTAACCATCAAACTTAATGTCTTCTGTATAAGTGTTTTTATTTACAGGATATTGCGACGACCCTCCTTATACCGGTACGATTATACCAATCCACGTCGGTATAGTGAGTCCCGTCACAGTGGGACATTTACCCAACACTAGTACACATGGCTGAGATGCTCATAAATATAGATACAGAGTGCGGAAGTAAAAGAACTACTTGTCATTTCATTTCATCACCCACATTTAACATACATGGTTCAAATAACAATTTTTAAGAGAACTAAAGTCCACATAAATAAAATGATAAAATAGATTACATAGCTGATCCACAATTACATAATAGTTCTATTACAATGCCTCATTACGTACTATGAAAGCAAAAGTCACAACGTCGACTCCACCAAGCTACTCGCCACGCTCGGAGTCACTCTCCACTGTCTCCTCCAAAGGTGTCGGGCCACCAACTAAACATGTACGCCGAAGTAAGGAGTGAGTCTAAAAGACTCAGCAAATAACTCCATACACATCATTCATGCATACATCACAGTAGGTTCTACATTCAATTCACGAAGCAAAACATATAGCATGCTTGAACATTGATAAGAGACAACCTATCATGGTATTTCTACAAAATTTAAAACATATGGTACATGACTTAAGACATTCCAAAATAAATATCCTATCACATGCTTACTACTCATTCAATCGCATTAAGCTACAACATGATAGCAACTAACATGGGATTCTCACATGCATAAAAGAAAACATTCCTATCATGGTTTCTACACATTCTTGCACATACATACTATCATTTCATACACTTAAGGTTGCTGTTATAACATTATTTCACATTAACATATCATGGATCACAATTTCACAATCCAACACATTGGTTTCACATTTTGCACAATTACTCATTCACATAGTTCTCTTTTTACACATTGCACGTTTACACATATTCACACTACACAATTTACACATATTCACATCACATTTCACAATTTAGTGTCGTGACACATAGTCCAAACCACCATTAGAAGGACACATCACATAACACATAGACGTCACCTAGGCAACACAGTGACGACTCTTGGACTGTGCAGACCGGGAGAACAAGTCTCCACCTAACCAGTGGTACTTGTCCACCTCCAGGATTTTCTATGCCTTAGGATTCACACCATTAGGATAACACATTGAACCTTCCCATGGGGGCTTTTCCATGGTACGGTTCCACGGCCCTCTATGGAAGCAGTGTCACACATGGCACATTCTTACACATTACACATTCCGATTTTACACACATATTACACAAGATATAACATGTCTTTATTTCTCTCACTTATACACATGTCTCTAT